>BLBF01010812.1:9247-19375 GCA_015471245.1 Laticauda colubrina | reverse complement strand
AGATCTTTCTATTTGAGAGTGCAGGCTTCCAAATGATTGACAGTCTGGTGGAATCATCTCTTCTATTCATGCTGTCAGGTCTTTTTTTCAATCTCTATGGCTTCTCTGATGATTCTGTGGCTGGGGAAGCTTCATATTCAAGAAGAAGCAGGCTGCTTGGAGAGAGAAGGCGGAGAGCCTGGGCGACACTTCGGAGGTCCTCCTCCACTGGTGGAAGCACATGCACACCTGGTACGGGAAGCTGCACCTCAAGAAATCTGGCCACGCCACGGTCAAGCTGATGGACCGGGAGACCTATGTGATGGCCAAGTGCAGCTTCTTGGAGGGTGAGATCTGCCACCAAGGAGCAGCCCCTCTGACAACCCTCTCTCTCAGGCAGCCCACAGAGAGCCAGTCCTCTTCTGGCCAAGAGTCAGCTCCTGTGTCCAGGCAGGTATCTGTGGAGCGTGCCACGATGGAGACACCCCCGACAGCTGCACTCCCCATGGCAGAGCGCGTGGAGGACCCCCTGATGCAGTGGGAGAAAGGAGAGGGCACTGCCACCAGAGACCAACCCACCCCCACCCCCAGCTCCATCTCCACAGAAAGCAGGCAGAGAGCCAGACCGGAGGAGCAGAGCCACACTGTCCTGCTGGAGATCAGGGACACCATCAA
The DNA here is from genome assembly GCA_015471245.1 of Laticauda colubrina. NCBI lineage: Eukaryota > Metazoa > Chordata > Lepidosauria > Squamata > Elapidae > Laticauda > Laticauda colubrina. Next base: position 18,721 of record BLBF01010812.1, on the reverse strand, counting down.
AAACAGTGTAGATCTCCTCTCTCAGCTGGTACACACCGACATACCATCCGCAAACCACAAGCCCTTCCTCACCTACATCAACCAGACCCTCATGGACATGTCCGAATCACAGAACCAGGTGATCAAGGACAGGATCACCGGTCTTCTGCACAACCCTCCAGACCCAGCTGAACCTGCTCTGACCCAGTCCAGGTCTGCTCCTCCACCCCAGGTGATGTCACTGCCCTTCCAAGGCTTTCCACAGGCCCTCACCTACCAAGGCTACGGCTACCAGGAGCTCCAGCAGCACAGGCATCCCTTCCCAGTCCAGGCACAGGTTCATCGTACACCACCGTTGCCACCGATGTCACTGATGCCATCGATGCCACCAACGCCACCGATGCCACAGATGCCACCCACGGCACAGATGCCACCCACGCCACAGATGCCACCCATGCCACAGATGCCACCGACGCCTCACCTCGCTCACCTGCAGACCAGACATCCCCACTACACTCCTCCTTCCTCCACCCCACAGCCAAGCCCGGCCTTAGAACATCTGTCATCGGTCTTGGGACTGACACCCCATGTCCTGGAGGAAGGGGCTCTCAACATCACAGGACTGAGCCAGCTCTCTGAGAGCTTCCTCAACACACCATCCCCTGTTGTCCTCTCAGGGCCAGGCACCCCAATGGCGCCTCAGACCAGCACTCCAGCAGCAGCCACCTCCAGCACCTGGACCCTTCACCCCTGAGACTATGGGCATGCCTTAGAGTGACTGAGAAGAGTGCCAGAGACTGGGTTGTACCTGTTGACTTTATCTTTGCTTGGGACACTTTACTTGGGTCATTTTCTTTTACAGTTTGTTATTAATAGAGATTATCTTTGCTTCACACATTTGCTTCATTTAATTTAGTAAATAAAGTCTTGGTGGAAAATTTTAGAAATGGTTTAAGCCTTTGCATGCTTGTAGGATGGGTAAGGATAACAGTGGGATGGGCAGGGATACCTGTTGGATGGGTAATAGCTGTGGGATGGGTTAAGATAGCAGTGGGATGGGCAGGGATACCTGTGGGATGGGTAATAGCTGTAGGATAGATAAACCTCCAGTGCAAGCATAGTGGGACTGTATGGTCCACCCTCCCAGGTGCCACACCTATGGCCCTTTTTTATCAATAACAATGTAATCATTGATCCACACATTTCAACATAAACACAACTCTTTATTAAATGCCCTGTTCATTGTAGGGCCACTCAACATACATGGCACAATCTCATCAGTGTGATGAGACAGGCTGAAGGAAGCATCCATTAAGCATCTACCATCCTGTCTTGTCACTCCACTGTTCCAGCTGGGGAGTTGCACCAGTGTTTCAGGAGGTTGCGCTGCTTCTTCCCTTCATGTGAAGCTCTGTTGGGGCCTTGCACATCCACAGTGTCTATCAGGTTTCGCCCTTGCCTCTATTCACCAGGTTCCATGTCCCCATTGCCTTGTTGGAGGTCCACGAGCCTGTTCTGCAAGACTGGGTAGCGGGTGCACATGAGATTGTGCAGAATGCAGCAAGCTTCCACGATGTTCCTCACGGTCTGTGGATGATGCTGCATGGTGGTGAGAAGTACCTGGAACCTGTTGGCCAGGATGCCAAAGGTGTTCTCCACCACCCACCTTGCCCTGAACAGCCTGTAGTTGAAGATCCTCTCTTCACGGGTGAGGCATCTGGGAGTGTAGGGCTTCATGAGGTAGGTTCTAAGGGAGAAGGCGTCATCCTCCACGATGAAGTAGGGCACATCTTGTGTGTCGTTGGGCAGGGGGTCTGGATCTGGGAAGCCCATGATGAGGTTGCGTTCCAGCCCCTCCTTGAGGTGACTGGCGTTGTATACCTGGGCATCTGAAGCTGACCCATTGCCTGAAGCATCGATGTACATGAACTTGTAGACAGCATTGACCATGGCGAAGAGGATGATGTTGAAGGAGCCCTTGTAGTTGAAATAAGTGGACCCTGACTTGGCTGGAGCTTTGCAGGCCATGTGCTTGCCATCTATGGCTCCAACAGTGTGGAGGAAGTTCCACTTCTGATACCACTGCTCTGCAACTTTCTTCCATCCTTCTTCAGTGGAGGGGCACTGGAGGAGCTCCTCCAGGTATTCTTCGATGATGGTCTGCACCACTTCTCTGATCACAATGCTGATGGTGTTGTGTGGCACCCTCCAGCCGTACTGCATGGTCCTGTAGGTGGTCCCTGAGGCCAGGTGGCACAGAGTGAGTGCCACCTTGAGTCCAGGGTCCAGGCTGGGCCGGAAGTTGGTGCTCTGCTTGGTCAACCTGGGTCTCAGCCGCTCCACAGCTTCGTCAAACATGGGTGGCGGCATCCTCATGAAGTTCTGGAATGCACGAGGGCCTTCATTCCTCAGCTCCACCATCAGCTTGTTATACAGTCCGTACTCGGCTCTTCTGGCGATCTATCTTTGGACCCAGACACTTCTTGGATGCCTCCTTTTCTTCCCGTAGAACAGGTGAAAGAGCCTGTAGATGGCTTCGCACTGTTATAGAATGATGGTGGCTACCAAAAGGAGTGTGTGATGATCCATGGTGGAGATGACTGGATGCTGTGGAAGAGCAAGAGCAAGATCAAGGCTGAAGAGGTCTGCACAGCAGGGCTGCTGTTCTGAAAGTGAGATCCAGGTGACTTCTCCCCCTTTTTATAGGAAATATAGGTTTTCCGCTAGGTGTCCTTTTGCATCCTCTAGGCATCCTGCGGACATCCTAAATATCTGAGATACGTCCCCTATACGAACGTTTTATCCGTTTTAATGCTTTGTATGCAAGCTGCATCCGCTTTCATCCTTTCTACGTCCATGCTATTAATGCTACATGTCCGTTCCGCATCCGTTTCGCTTCCTCCCTGTGTCCGTTTTCCGCTGGAGCAGATGTGAGTTGCGTGGATGCACAGTGGATGCCTAGCGGATATAGTGGACGCGTCACAGATGATGACGGACATCTAACGGATGTTCCCCATATGCGTTGCGGATGCAGAACAGACGCATTGGATACATTTTCCGCTCAAAAAGTTTTGTGCAGCTCAAAACCTTTTGAACGGATGAAATGTCAATAGATGGATGCTGGACGGATAGAGAGGATGAAAAACGGACGCAGTGAGTACAGAACGGATGCATCGTGTAAACCAACGGATGGCAAGTGTTTCTCTCCATTTTACATCCTCTTTCCATCCGTTGGTGCTGTGTGACAGGGGCTTATGGTGTGTATACATCCACTGTACTTGATCATTACTTTTGAATTTTTCCCCGTGATTATTATTAAACTTCCTTTATCATTGGGAAAATGCTGCTGCTTGTTTTTATATGGCACATCTTTCCTTCACCGGGAAGATTTGAAGTCTTCAAACCTCCCAGATTGGAAAAAAAAAACTCCCCCCCCCCCTTTTTTTGGGGGGGAGTGCATCGGTGTTTTGAATTTTATCTTCCAAGTGTTTCCTTTTTCTCACCTGTTTTTCTTTTTTCTTTTTTGTGAGTGTCCTAAATGACATTCTCTAGGTGGGTGACTAGTTCTTTGAGTCGTGATAGACAAGATGTGTATATTGTGTATATTAATGGCTGCTTTATACTTGCCTAACGGTAGATTTGCAGTCATTGATTAAGATCTCCACATTGGCTGAATGCTTTTGTATTCAACTCAGAGATATGCACATACGTATGGCAAAAGCATTCAGCCAATGTACAGTATGTTGGAGGCCTTAATCCATGACTGACATTTACCATTAGGCAAATATAAAGCAGCCATCAATATACACTCTTCAACATCTTCATCAATGATTTGGATGAAAGGATAGATGGGGAACTCCTCAAATTTGCAGATGATACTAAGCTAGCAGAAATAGCCAATCCTCCGGAAGACAGGGTTAAGATACAGAAGGATCTTGACAGACTTGAACATTGGGCACTATCCAACAAAATGAAATTTAATGGGGAAAAAAAGTAAGGTTCTACTTTTCTAGGCAAGATAAACAAAATGCATAGATATAGTATATGTGGTATCTTGCTCAACAGTGGTGACTGTGAGAGGGATCTTGGAGTCCTAGTGGACTATCACTTAAATATGAGCCAGCCATGTGCTGCAGCTGCCCAAAAAAGCCAAGCTGCATAAACAGAGGGATAGAATCAAGATCATGTAAAGTGTTAATACCACTTTATAATGCCTTGCTAAGGCCACACTTGGAATACTGCATCAAGTTTTGGTCGCCATGATGTAAAAAAGATTTTGAGACTCTAGAAAGAGTGCAGAGAAGAGCAACAAAGATGATTAGGGGGACTGGAGGCTAAAACATATGAAGAACAGTTGCAGGAACTGGGTATGTCTAGTCTGGTGAAAAGAAGGACTAGGGGAGACAGGATAGCAGTTTTCCAATGTCTCAGGGGCTGCCACAAAGAAAAGGAAGTTGAAAGTATTCTCCAAGGCATCTGAGGGAAGGACAAGAAGCAATGGGTGGAAACTAATCAAGGAGAGAAGCAACCTAGAACTAAGGAGATATTTCCTGACAGTTAGAACAATTAACCAGTGGAATAACTTGCCTCCAGAAGTTGTAAATGCTCCAACAGTGGAAGTTTTCAAGAAGAGATTGGACAACCATTTGTCTGAAGTGGTGTAGGGTTTCCTGCCTAAGCAGGAGGTTGGACTAGAAGACCCTTCCAACTCTGTTATTCTATTCTAAATATTTACAAGGGGCATTGTCTGTTTCATAACTCAAAGAACTAGCCCCCCGTTGACAGAACATTTTTAGGACCCTGGTAAAAGAAAAACAGGTGAGAAAAAGGAAACAGTGAATTAAAAAAAAAGAACCCTTGTAAAAGATCCTTCTTGATCTCTTATTTTGAGGTTCAAATAAACCAGACGAATCCACAGAGGTTCCAAACTTCTGGAGAAATAATTCCATGGAGAGAGAGTTGGGACATTCATATTTTACCATTTGGCCAACTCTCTGTCCTTTCCACCCATTGAGAATTGCACAGAGATTTTCTTCTCCTTTGAAGGAAATTTCAAAAGCCAACTCTCTTCCCTCCAATTAAAAGAAGAGCAACAGCAGAGAGAGGGCAAGAAAAAACAACAGCAAAACACTGCAGGAAACAGTACGGAGACTTTGTTGTTTTGTTTTGTTGGCTTTAATGCCTTGTGTTTACCAAGTTGGGCCATTATATCCTGCAAGTCAGATGCCCAAGAGTGAGCGGAGGTTCTTCTTCCCAATCCAAGTTGCAAAATCAGAACTTGTCCTTGTCAAAAAGCATTCTTGGGCTTCTCTGGGGGAACTCTGATCCAAACCATACCCAGGCACTAATGGGGGCTGGGTAGGGTGGAGGAAATGGAGGAGAATGCAGAACTCTGAAGCATCTGGGCTAACAGCAGGCATGCTGGGAAGCTGAGTGCAATCCAGGATTTCTGCCAGCCAATTGCCAGCCTCCATTGGTGTAGCTGCCCTTTTGAAGGTGGCTCAATTATTTATCTCGGCAATTATTTTGACGGGGTGGAAAAATTTTCCCAGTCACTTTGCGTGATGGAATTTGGGCTTGGAACCAGAGATGTCTTCACTCTGTGACTTTGTAGAAGTTCTCTTGCTCCTGCAGATCCCAATACAGGTAGTCCTCGACTTATGACCACAAATAAACCCAACATTTCTCTGATAAAAATTCTCACTGGATTTCTCTTTAGCCTTTGCTCCTTTGCAGACTCTTGTATTGAAAGATATTTAAACTATCAGGGTTGAAAGATATCTGCTGAAGTTTTTCAAAAGAATGGAATGGAATATAGAATATAGAATGTACAGGAGAGGAGAAGAGAAGAGAAAAGAAGAGAAGAGAATTCTTTATTGGACAAGTGTGTTTGGGCACACAAGGGATGGGATGGGATCAGTGGTGAGATTCAAAAATTTTTACTACCTGTTTTGTGGGCGTGACTAGGTGGGCGTGACTAGGTGGGCGTGACTAGGTGGGCGTGACTAGGTGGGCATCGCCATGTGATTGGGTGCACGTGGCTTTTTTTTGCAGCATCACCTTTACCCCCCACACACACCCTGTTTTTTGGGCCTTCCCAGCCTCAGGAGAGCCTCTAGGGATCGTTTTTGCTCCCAGAAGGCTCCCCTGGGGCTCAGGAAGGAAAAAAACGGAGCATAGGAGGGGCACACAGCACCCCTCCACACTTCATTTTGGGGCCTTCCTGGCTTCAAAGAAGTGGAGGTATTCACCCGGTTCACACTACTTCAGGAGAACCAGTAGCAAGGATTTGGCGTGGGTCACTGAACCGGTAGTAACTTCTGGCTGGCCACGTCCCCAACCCTGTCACCAAGTCAAAACGTCACCGAACCGATAGGAACACTGGTTGAATCCCACCCCTACCTAAAGCCTATCTTCTGTCTTTCTTAATCCCATCATCTGGAGCTGAAGGTGTTTTGTTTATAAATTGATTGGCCTGGATTTCTTAATGGGTACAAAAGATCCTTCTCTAAAGAGTTCAGGCATTTGCTAGAGGCTGTTGAAGTTGCTTTCTGCCTTTAAAAACATGTTCCTCCATGTCTCCTTTAAAACTAGTCAGGGGTGGGGAACTGTGGCCCCTTTATGACCTGTGGACTTCAACTCCTAGAATTGGCTCAGGAATTCTGGGAGTTGAAGTCCACAATTCATGAAGGGGCCATAGTTCCGCTGAGGTATCTGTACCTTGAAAATGATGGAAACAGTAATTAGGATTAGTAATAAGCCCGTCATTAGTCAGATCGTTGTGGTGACTGCATTTTGCATTCTGTTTCTCTAACTCCCTTATCACCCTCTCAGGAATTGTTTACAACGTGGCAGTGGTCACAGGGGACATCAGAGGGGCAGGAACCAACTCCAAAATTCATATTGTCATGCATGGCTCCAAAGGGCTGAAAAACAGCGGGAAGATTTTTCTGGAAGGAGGGAAGTTTGAACGGAGCAGGACCGACCTTTTCAATATCGAAATTGCGGCTCTCCTTAGCCCCTTAAGTCGCATCTCCATCGGACACGATAACGCTGGCATCAGTTGCGGCTGGTACTGCGAGAAGGTAAGGATGTGATATATGGAAAACTCTGATTTCAATTATGAAATCAGACTTGAACGTTTGAAAGAGGGGAAGAACGGCTGCAGGATATCGGTTTGGCTTGTCTCAAGAAAAGAAGAATTAGGGGTGATGTGATAGTATTCCAGTATTTGAGGGACTGCCAGAAAGAAGAAGAGGTCAAATTATTCTCCAAAACAACTGGGGGGAAGGACAAGAAACTATGGTTGGGAATTAACCAAAGAGAAAAGAGCAACCTGGAATGAAGGAAGAACTTCCTAATGGTGAGGACAATTAACCAGTGGAACAGCTTGCCTTCAGAATGTGTGGGTGCTTCATCACTGGACAGAAGAGACTAGACAGCCACTTAACTGAAATGGTATAGGTTTCTCCTGCTTGAGCAGAGGGATGGACTAGAAGACCTCCAAGGTCCCTTCCAGCTCCTATTCTATTTTATTCCTAGTCTATGCTATGCTATCCTATTGTATCCCTATTCTATTCCATTCCATTCCATTCCATTCCATATTTTCTATTCTGTTCTATTCTGTTCTGTTCCCATCCCCCTCCCCTCCCCCTCCCCCTCCCCATCCTATCCCTATCCCTATCCCTATCCCTATCCCTATCCCTATCCCTATCCCTATCCCTATCCTATCCTATCCTATCCTATTCTTTGTGCCTATCTAACAAAATGAAATTCAATGGTGAAAAAAAAAATAAGCTTCTACATTTAGGCAAGAAAAACCCAATGCACAGGTTTTGAGGAGGTGATACCTGGCTCAATAGTAGTAACTGCAAGAGGGGTCTTGGAGTCCTATCGGACAATCACTTAAACCTGAACCAGCAGTGTGCTGCAGTTACCAAAAAAAGCCAACACAGTCCTAAGCTGCATCAACAGAGGGATAGAAACAAGACCACAGGAAGTGTTAATACCACTTTGTAATGCCTTGGTAAGGCCACACTTGGAATATTCCATTCAGTTTTGGTCACCACAATGTACAAAAGATGTTGGACTGGAGACTAAAACATATAAAGAATGGTTGCAGGAACTGGGTATGTCTAGTCTAATGAAAAGAAGGGCCAGGGGAGACATGATAGCAGTCTTCCAATATTTGAGGGGCTTCTACAAGGAATAGGGGGTGAACCTATTCTTCAAAGCAATGTTATGGAAATTTGAAGCAATGGATGGAAATTTTTCAAGGAGAGAACCAAGGAGAAATTAGAACAATTAATCAGTGGAGCAACTTGCCTCCAGAAGTTGTGCATGGCCCCTCCAGCAGCCAAATCAGAGGAGGAGGCCTGGGAGTCAGGGTCAACACCAAGGCAACCTGAGAGCTCCAAGGGAGGAGGAAGGGAATGGAGCTGGAGGAGACAGACAGAGGTGGAGCCTGGGCCGTCTGTCAGCCCTCAGATGGATAGTCAAGAGCCCCCAGATCTGGAGGTGGCTGATGAAGAGGAGGAACAGCTGGGTCCAGTGCCTGACATGCAGATGCACAGAAGATAGAGGAGAGGAGAGTAATGGAAATCTATGAGCCGGTCCTTGGGATGGAAAAACCACTGTTGCTAGCAAAGCCCCACCCTAGCTCTGGGGATAAAAGACAGGGGGCAGAGATGAATAGATGTGGCAGACAACTATTCATCTTCTGGACGGATGGACTTATTTGCCTGCGAGAGACACTTTTTGCCGGGGCTGCCAGCACTCCTAATTAAAGGAATCTTTTGAGTTCACATCAGAGGGTTTGTTGTGTTTGGGGAGCTGGCTCAGGACAGATTGCTGTAAGCCTTCGAAGGGTGCCAGGTTGGGCAAAGGGCGCAGGCTGAGTTGAATATGAATTCAGTGGAATCGCTCGTTTTATCTCCCTCTGCCAGGTGGTGGTGTACTGTCCATTTACCGGAATCGAACAGACGTTTCCATGTGGGAAGTGGCTGGATGAGAATGAAACGGATGGCCTGGTGGAACGGGAACTCTACGAAATGGTCTCCCTCCGTCAGAAAAGACTGAAAAGTAAATACACTGGGGCTGGGGTGCGGGGGGGAGAAATAAATCTTGCTTCCCATTTCTTAATAAACACAGCTAGTCCTTCGACTTAGGACTGCCACTGAGCCCAATTTTTCCATTGTTAAGTGAGACAGATGTTTAAGTGAGTTTTGCCCCATTTTACGACCTTTCCTGCTTCGGTCATCTAGCAAATAACTGCAGTCATTAAGTGAATCATTCAGTTATTAAATAAATCCATCTCTCCCCATCAGTTTTTTTCATTGTAAAGTGAGATGAATGTTAAGTGAGTTTTGCCCCATTTTACGACCTTTCCTGCTACGGTCATCTAGCAAATAACTGCAGTCATTAAGTGAATCATTCAGTCATTAAATTAATCCATCTCTCCCCATCAGTTTTTTTCATTAAGTGAGATGGATGTTA
>BLBF01010785.1:0-16724 GCA_015471245.1 Laticauda colubrina | reverse complement strand
TGGAGGTCAATCAGACAACAGCATATTAGCTTATCCACGATGGAAGCAGAATTTTCATGTCTGTCATTATTATGCACTGACTTGATTTTCTACAAACAGTTGTTGTTGGACATGGGTATAACTGTAAAAGATTCCATTATGGTGTATGAGGACAACCAAGCAGCTATAAAGTTAGCTACTAGTATTGCTGTAAAAACTAGATCAAAACATACTCACCTAAGATATTTGAATGTACGAGAATCTGTGAAAAATGGATTAATTAAATTGGTATACTGCATGTCAGAAGAAAACATTGCAGAGCAATTTACAAAAGCTCAAGGAGCAACTAAGTTTAAAGAGAATTGTGGAAAATATAATTTAAAAATGTAAATGATTCATAGTTATTATGTAACCAAAACCAGTTAGGGTAAACAATGTTATCCCTAACAAAGGGCTTCTTCAGCATCATCCTCTTCGCCATGGTCGATGTTGACTACAAGTTCATGTACATCGATGTTTCAGGCAACGGCTCATCTTCAGATGCCCAGGTATACAACGCCAGTCACCTCAAGGAGGGGCTGGAAAGCAACCTCATGGTGGGCTTCCCAGATCCAGACCCCCCGCCCAACGACACGCAAGATGTGCCCTACTTCATCGTGGGGGATGACGCCTTCTCCCTCACAACCTACCTCATGAAGCCCTACACCTCCAAATACCTCACCCGTGAAGAGAGGATCTTCAACTACAGGCTGTCCAGGGCAAGGCGGGTGGTGGAGAACGCCTTTGGCATCCTGGCCAACAGGTTCCAGGTACTTCTCACAAACATGCAGCATCGCCCACAGACCATGAGGAGGATCATGGAAGCTTGCTGCATCCTGCACAATCTCATGCGCACCCACTACCCAGTCTTGCAGAACAGGCTCGTGGACATCCAGCAAGGCAATGGGGACATGGAGCCTGAGGAATGGAGGCAAGGGCAAAACCTGATCGACACCGAGGATGTGCAAGGGCCCAACAGAGCCTCATGTGAGGTGAAGAAGCAGCGCAACCTCCTGAAACAGTGGTGCAACTCCCCAGCTGGAGCGGTGGAGTGGCAAGACAGGATGGTACATGCTTTATGGATGCTTCCTTCAGCCTGTCTCATCACACTGATGAGATTGTCCCATGTATGTTGGGTGTGCCTGCAATGAACAGGGCATTTAATAAAGAGTTGTGTTTATGTTGACATGTGTGGATCAATGCTTACATTGTAATTGATAATGAAGGGCCATAGGGGTGGCACCTGGGAGGGTGGACCATACAGTCCCACTATGCTTGCACTGGAGGTTTATCTATCCCACAACTATTACCCATTCCATAGGTATCCCTGCCCATACCACAGGTATCCCTGCCCATCCCACAGCTATCCCTGCCCATCCCACAGGTATCCCTTCCCATCCCACAGCTATCTTAACCCATCCTTCAAGCATGCAAAGGCTAAACCATTTCTAAAAGTTTCCACCCAGACTTTATAGAAAAAAAATAATGAAGCAAGTGTGTGAAACAAAGATAAACTTTATTAATAACAAGCTGTAAAATAAACATGACCCAAGTCAAGTGTCCAAATAAAGTCCACAAATATCCAGGCAGCCAGTCTCTGGCACTCCTCTTGGTCACTCGGAGGTGTGTGCCCAGTCTAAGGTGTTAGGGTGCAGGTGCTGTGGAGGTGGGTGCTGCTGCAGTGCTGGTCTGAGGTGTTGTTGGAGTGCCTGGCCCCGAGAGGACAATAGGGGACGGTGTGTTGAGGAAGGTGTCGGACAGCTGGCTCAGCCCCATGATGCTGAGAGGTCCTTCCTCCATGCCATGGGGTGTCAGCCCCAGTACTGAGGACAGATGTACTGAGGCCGGGCTTGGCTGTGGGATGGAGGAAACAGCAGTGTTGTGGGGCTGCCTGGTCTGCAACGGGGTGAGGACTGGCGTGGGTGGCATCATTGGCATGGCTGGAATCGCTGTCGTGAGTGGCATTATTGTCGTGGTTGGCATCTGTGGCATCATTGGAACCGGTGGCAACGGTGTCGCCCGATGATTCTGTGCCTGCATTTGGAAGGGCTGCTGTCTGTGCTGCTGGACCTCCAGGTAGGTGTAGCCCTGGTAGGTGAGGGGCTGTGGGAAGCCTTGGTATGGGAGGGACATCACCTGGGGTGGAGGAGCAGACCTGGACTGGGTGGGAGCAGGTGCCTCTGGGTCTGGAGGGTTGTTAAGCAGCGTGGTGATCCTCTCCTTTACCACCTGGTACTGGGGATCCGCCATCTCCTTGAGGGTCTGGTTGACATAATTGAGGAAGGGCTTGCGGTTGGAGGAGGAGGAGTCGATGGGGACCAGCTGAGAGAGGAGACCTATGCTGGTGCGGATGGTGTCCCTGATCTCCACCAGGACCTTGTGGCTCTGCCCCTCCTGTGGTCTAGCTCTCTGCCTTACTGTGGAGGCGGAGGTGTGGGTGGATGCGACTTCGGCAGCGGTGGACTCGATGTCTCCTTTCTCCCACCGCACCAGGGAATCCTCCTCGCTCTTTACCATGCTTTCAACACCTGCCCGGGGGTTCTCCGCCGTGGCACGCTCCACAGATACCTGCATGGAGACAGGGACTGACTCTCGGCCGGAAGAGGACTGGGTCGCAGCAGGCTGCTGGAGAGAGAGGGTAGACAGAGGGGCTCCTGGTGCTCCTCGGTGGCGGATCTCACCCTCCAGGAAGCTGCACCTGGCCATGACGTAGGTCTCTCTGTCCATCAGCTTAACCCTGGCATGGCCAGATTTTTTGAGGTGCAGCTTCCCATACCAGGTGTGCATGTGCTTCCACCAGCCGAGGAGCACATCCGATGTGTAGCCCAGACTCTCCGCCCTATCTCTCCAAGCAGCCTGCTTCCACTTGGTGTCCCTGTACAGCTGGTGTCCCTTCCGCCACAGATAGTCGTTCTCTCTCAGCCACTCCAGCACCTCATCCTCATGCGCTTCCTCAATGTAGTACTGCCTCCTCTCCCGTTGTTGCATACGCCTCTTCCTCCCTTTGGCAGGACCAGATGGGCCCTCATCAGAGGGGCTCCCAGGGAGTAGGGGCTGCTCCTCCACACCAACAGCATCATCATCAGCACCAGCACCAGCAGCATCATCACCAGCAGGATCATAATCAGCATCATCAACAGCAGCAGCAGCATAATCACCAGCAGGATCATAATCAGCAGCAGCAGCAGCAGCAGCAGCAGCAGCAGCAGCAGCAAGACCAGGATCAGCAGCAGCAGAGTAAGCACCAGCAGTAGGCTCAGCAAGACCAGGGGCACGAGCAGAATGAGCAGGACCAGCAGGACCAGCAGGACCAGGAGCAGCTTCAGCAGAGTACGCAGCAGCAGAAGCACTACCGCCAGGAGCAGCTTCATCAGAGTACGCAGCAGAAGCACCACTGCCAGGAGCAGCTACAGCAGAAGCTCCAGCAACAGAAGAGCGAGCCCAAGCCCCAGAAGCCCCAGCAGAAGATGAGTCAGGGACATGGGGCGGGAGGGTGGCCCTGTCCCTCTTGCCAGGGATGGCGGCAGGTTGCTGAGACTTTTGCTTCTTCCCCATGGTTGTGGGGTTGCTGGCTGGCAGGAAGGCTTGCAGGAAGGCTGGCAGACACCAAAGCTGGCAGGAAGCCTGGCAGGAAGCCTGTTAGGAAGCCTGGAAGGAAGGCTGGCATGAAGGCAGGCACCAAGGCTGGCAGACAGACTGGCTGGCAGGGAGGCTGGAAGGCAGGCTGGCAGCAAGGCTGGCAGGGAGGCTGGAAGGCAGGCTGGCAGCAAGGCTGGCAGGGAGGCTGGAAGGCAGGCTGGCAGGGAGGCTGGCAGGGAGGCTGGAAGGCAGGCTGGCAGCAAGGCTGGGAGGGAGGCTGGAAGGCAGGCTGGCAGCAAGGCTGGAAGGGAGGCTGGAAGGCAGGCTGGCAGGGAGGCTGCCCAGGAGGCTGGGAGGCAGGCTGGGAGGCAGGCTTGGAGGCAGGCTGGCAGCAAGGCTTGCATGCAGACATGCAGGCAAGAACTCGAGGTATCCAGCAGCAGGTCTTTCCTCCAAATGCTGGCCATGTGCGAGCTGCTTCCCTTTATATCCGGGGGGCTTGCACAATGCATCCCCCCCGCATGCGCAATTAACGCCAGGCATCCGTTAGGCTTCCGCTGTGCATCCGCTTCATCCGCTGTGCATCCATTCTGCATCCGTTGTTTCTGTTCCGTGTCCGCTTTGCTGAGGTCCCCCGGAAGCCCTGCGGTTGCACCATCCGCTTCCATCCGCTGGGCTTCCGTTCCGCATCCGCTTTGCATCCGCCCTGCGTCCTCCCCGCGTCCATGTTATCTGCTCCAATTATGCAAATTTTCACCCCTTTTGAGTGCGGATACAACGGATGTAACATTTTTCTCTTCCGTTGTGTCCTTTTTGCATCCGTTGGGCAGTGTGACACGGCCTTTAGATGTTGTGGGGCCAACTTCTATCGATTCTACAAAGGGTTGCGCTGGGTTGAAATTGAATTTAGACTTTTGCAAGTTGCAAGGGCTTCAAATGGATATGGATTATTCTTCAACAGGAATAACTCAATACCATCATCCACAGTACTCAAAATGGTTATATGATACTTCTGGATAACCCAAGCCAGAGATACTATAAATGTCAGGATGCCAGCCAGTGGCCTTTGGTCCACAGGAGTATACTCAGACCTGCCTGCTCCAACACAAATACTGTCCTAAGTTGGCCATTTTTTCATTGCCAAAAAAGGATGTAACACTACTGTTTCCATATGATGCGTGTATTAATCATTCACCTGTAAAGATGTAGATTTTGATCTCATGGCCGTGTAAAATCCATCATAGTTTAGTGAAAATCTGTAAACCTGTGACTTATCTCTGTCTAGGGACTAGAGATTAATTGGTAATTTCATTGTCTTTCCTTCAAAATGGCTAGATCAATACGGCCTGCCAAATGATAACAAAGTCGATGTGTTTCTGGCTTAGCACTAAATAAAAACCTTTCAATTGAAGCTTAGTGTTAAATTATAAATGCCAGGCTATAATTTCTTGTTTAACAAACCATGCTTTTAAACAAAGTGTCTCCGTAATCTTTATTTTTGTCAATTAATTGGACTTAGAGTTTCACTTTTAGCAGAAACTGTCTCCTGAAAGTTCTTCAGATAAAAGATAAAAGTATGATTTCAGGAACCCCTGCAGTCAGTGCATAAATTCCCAGGCTTGAAATTAAATGCATTTGCTCTGGCCCCAGCCTGGCTCTAATACTAGGGTAAAGTACAAGTCCGAGGGCCAGTTCTCATAGTCCTCTAAATATGGCTAGATATGAACAGATCTGTGTATAGGTACTCTTCAACTTACAACCATAATTGAGCCCCAAATTTATGTTGCTAAGTGAGACATTTGTCTTAACATTTGTCTTAACAAAAATATTTGACTTAACAATAAGTTTTGCTCCATTTTACAACCTTTCTTGCCACAGTTGTTAGGTGAGTTCCTGCAGTGGTTAAGTTAATAGCACAGTTGTTCAATAAATCTTGCTTCCCCATTGACTTTGCTTATCAGAAGATTGCAAGAGGTGATCACACCAGTGGTGGGATTCAATTTTTTTTTTGAAATTTTTTTATTGATTTGCAATAAACAAACATACACAAACAAAACACAAAACATAAAAACATAAAACTTCTTTTTGGAAAGCGGCTTCCCGGGTTGCATCTTTTTGTACAGACATAAATTCGAATTCATGCTCACTTTTTATCCCATTTCATATCTTATTTACCATTCAACATTTTCTATATAGCTTCTCCCCTCTTTTCACTCTCTAAAGCCCATGTCACACTGCCCAATGGATGCAAAAAGGACACAATGGACGAGCAAAATGTTCCATCCGTTGTTATCCGCTCTCAAAAGGGGCAAAAATTTGCATAACCGGAGCGGATAACACGGACGCGGGGAGGACGCAGGGTGGATGCAAAGTGGATGCGGAACGGAAGCCCAGCGGATGGAAGCGGATGGGAGCAGATGGCACATCCGCTGGGCTTCCGGGGGGCCTCAGCAAAGCGGACGCGGAACGGATACAGCGGATGCACAGTGGACGTGGAACGGATGAAGCGGATGCACAGCGGAAGCCTAATGGATGCCTGGCGTTAATTGCGCATGTGGGGAGGATGCATTGCGTCAGCCCCGCGGATATAACGGAAGCAGGTTGCCATTAAGAGGAAAGACCTGCTGCCGGACGGATTGGCTGCCTTGCCTGCCCTGCCTGTATGTCTGCCTGCCAGCCTTGCTGCCAGTCTTGCTACCAGCCTTGCTGCCAGCCTCCCTGCCAGCCTTGCTGCCAGCCTCCCTGCCAGCCTTGCTGCCACACTCCCTAAAAGCCTTGCTGCCAGCCTGCCTGAAAGCCTTGCTGCCAGCCAGCCTGCCTGCCAGCCTTGCTGCCTGCCTTCCTGCCAGCCTTGGTTCATGTCTGCCTGCCAGCCTTGGTGCCTGCCTGCCTGCCAGCCTTCCTGCCAGCCTTGGTGCCTGCCTTGGTGCCAGCCTCCCTGCCAGCCTTGGTGCCTGCCTGCCTGCATGCCTGCCAGCCTTCCTGCCAGCCTTGGTGCATGCCTCCCTGCCAGCCTTCCTGCCAGCCTTGGTTCACGTCTGCCTGCCAGCCTTGGTGCCTGCCTGCCAGCCTGCCTGCCAGCCTTGGTGCCTGCCTTGGTGCCAGCCTTCCTGCCAGCCTTGGTGCCTGCCTGCCTGCTTTCCTGCCAGCCTTGGTTCCTGCCAGCCTCCCTGCCAACCAGCAACCCCACAACCATGTGGAAGCACAGCAAGCCTCAGCCATCTGCTGCCAGCCCTGGCAAGAGGGACAGGGCTACCATCCCGCCCCCTGGCCCTCACTCTGGTTCTGCTGGGGCTTCTGCAGCAGGGGCTCGCTCTTCTGGGGCTGGCGCTTCTGCTGCTTCTGCTTCTGGAGGAGCTGATGACAAGCACTCCAGCACCAGCCACCTCCACAGCACCTGCACCCTTCACCCCTGAGACTGAGGGACCAGGAGGAGTGCCAGAGACTCATTTTTGTCTTATAGCTTGTTGTTAATAAAGTCTATTTTTGATTCACACGCTTGCTTCATTTCTTTTTTTTTTAATAAAGTCTTGCTGGAAACTTTTAGAAATGGTTTAAGCCTTTGCATGCTTGTGGGATGGGTTAAGATAGCTGTGAGATGGGTTGAGATAGCTGTGGGATGGGTAGGGATACCTGTGGGATGGGTAATAGCTGTGGGATAGATAAACCTCCAGTACAAGCATAGTGGGACTGCATGGTCCACCCTCCCAGGTGCCACACCTACGGCCTTTTATTATCAATAATAATGTAATAATTATCCAGACATGTCAACATAAACACAACTCTTTATTAACATGCCTAACACCTCTTCTTGTAGTTTGGATGGAATCACCACCCGATCTCCCCACAACAAGCACCCCTTTTGTATTGACAGTTCAGTTTGTCTAGTCCGAAAATGTTTAAAGTTTTCAGTCTTCTGGCCTTCCGGCCAGCCTTTACCTACCCAAGTCAAAACATGTTTCATGAAAGCGTTTTACTCCAGCGACGATTGCCAGGGCTTCTCTGTCTAGTTGGCTATAGTTGCGTTCCGCTTTGGAGAGCGTTTTCGAATAAAAAGCAATGGGTACCTCTCTCCCGTCAGGTAATTGGTGGCTCAGGATAGCACCGACTCCGAATGGTGAGGCGTCGCAGGTGACCATCAAGGGTAGAGTATTACTAAACTGAATAAGAACGGTGTCTGAGGTTAACAAGTCTTTTATATTTTGAAAGGCTCTTTGTTCTTTGTGACTCCAATTCCAAACAGTTTTTTTATCTAGCAACCAGTGCAATGGTTCTGCTTTCGTTGCTTTGTGGGGGAGGAATACATTATAAAAATTGATCAGACCTAAGAATGCCTGTAAGTCCATTTTATTTCTAGGTCTTGGTGCGTCTTTAATTGCTTTGACTTTTTTTTCTGTTGGGTGAATACCTTGTTCATCAATCAAATATCCTAAAAATTCGACGCGGTCATTGGCCAGGCAGCATTTTTCTTTTTTAACTTTCAGGCCGGATTCTCTGAATTTTGTTAGCACTTCCCTTAGTCTAGCTTCTAATTGGGTCATGTTTTTTGCCGAAATTAGGACGTCATCAAAATATGGAACGACCTGTTTTATTCCATTTAATAGGCGTTCCATGAGGCTTTGGAAGATGCCTGTGGCAACGCTCACCCTGAATTGAAGTCTGTTGCATTTGAACGCCCCTCTATGTGTTACTATTGTTTGTGCCTCAGCCATTATGGGGTCTACTGGAAGTTGCTGATACGCCTGGGCCAAATCGAGTTTAGCAAAAAATTTTCCTCCCCCAAGTGAGTGCAGTAAGTGCTGCACGACTGGTTCCAAGTATGCGCTTTGCTGTAATACATGGTTCAGGGTAGCCTTGTAATCTCCACAGATGCACACAGACCCATCTGGTTTTACAGGTGTTACTATTGGAGTCTCCCACCTGGCATGGTCAATTGGTTCTATGACCCCTTGTGCAATCAATTTATTTAATTGCTCACCTATTTTGGGTTTTAATGCAAAAGGGACCCGTCTGGCTTTTAGTCTTCTCGATGCTATTTGGGGATCTAGGCTAAAGGATATTGGGGTTCCCCGGTACCTGCCGAGAGTTCCGTCGAAGACATCCTGTAATTCGTGTAGCAGGTTCTCTTCCCAATTGCTCGCAACTATTCGGCTCACTCCGGTCATCCCGATGCCCAAAGGCGTGAACCACTTGATGTCCAGAAGGCTGGGACAGTCTCGGTCGACTATAGTCACTGGTAGGATTTTAGTGTGTTGTTTGTAAGTTACTTTGAAGTGCCCCAGACCTACCACGAGAATCCTATTTCCCTGGTCATCTTTGAGAATTAATTTTTGTTTTTTGAGTTCGTTTTGTCTGATGTTTGGAATCAGACGTCTAATTTTGTTCCACGACACCATTGACAGAAAAGATCCTGAGTCGACCTCCATCTGACAAGGACACTACAATTCTGACTTTTTTCCCGCTTTCCGTTTGTGCGCTTCCTATAGTGACAGTCTGATGTGTGTTTTCTCAGTTGCTGGTTCCCTTGCTGCGCTCCCATTTTCTGTCAGCTTGCCTCGAGTCAGTTCTTGGTAGGGAATTACCGCGTCTGCTAGGGCAGCTGTTTCTTCGATTTCGGTATACTCTTTCGATATGTCCCCTTTTTTTGCAAGCCCGACAGATAGCATCAAGGAACCTGCACTCGGCTCGGGGTGGTTTCAACTGCAACCAGCGCATTCCCACCGATTTTTCTTCTTTTCACGCCTTTTTTTGTTTGCATAAAGGCAGTGGACCTCATCATCATCTTCATCAGTGTCTGATGATTCGTCTAGGTCTTCGTGGTATGTGGTTGTGGCAGCTTGCTTCCTTCTTCCACCAGAGTTTCTTTCTTTTGGAGAGGCCGTTGTGTCAGCACTGGCGTTCATCATCTTCATTGTGGACGCTGATTTCTTTGCGGCTTCCATGGCGATTGCCTCCACGATTGTTTCTGCTACCATTATGTTAGGTATGTTTAAGAGTTTGCTTTGTAGAGTAGAGTCCTTAAGAACTAACACAACACAATCTTGCATTGCCTCGTCCATATTTTGGAATTCACAGGCTCCTCCAATATGGCGCAGAGCTGCCATGAAATCAGCAATGCTTTCGTCTTCCCTCTGGTCTCTTTTACAGAATTCATGTCTCTTGATGAGGTTTGAGACAACCGGAGCGTAGTGAGCTTTCAGAATTCGGTTAAGCTCACACCAGGTCATTTGTTTCATGTCTCTGGGCTTCACCAATGCCTTTTCCATCTTAAATACGGCTGGCCTGCAATGTGTTAGGAAGACAGCCCTCTTTCGCTGATCGGAAATGTCTTCCATTTCATTGCTCTCGAGAAACATCAGGAAGCGATCAATATAAGACTCGCAATCTTCCTCATTGGGGTTAAATGGTGCAGGCGGTATGTTATTACCAGCCATCTCATCTAGCGTGGTTTGTTCTCTCGTCACGTCCTCAGTCTCAGCTTCAAGATGATCCCATCCTCGTTGCCAGTGCTCTGTCCGGAAAAGAAGCGCATGGGACCAGGTTCCAACTAACAACTCTTTATTCAGTTAACAGCAACAGTAATGGAACATTGGCTCAAGCCGCGGCAGCCCTTTATATAGAGGCTTGCCTGCCGGCTTGTAGCCAATGACACTTATTTAAGCTTGCCACCTTTAAGCGACTTTTTGGTTTGGTTCCTAATGAACCAATCCACTATTGGCCTTTTTGGCCAATCAAATTTAACTACTTGGAACCTTTCAAGGTATACAGAACAGCGTATATCTTTTGTCTGTTCTATTTCAAATTTTTATTATCTTTTCTCATTAACACAAAATTTCTCCTGTAATCACTGATTGAAGTATGACGCCTTTAAATCTTTCCCCTAAATTTAACACTTAAAATATTATATACTTTTCATTCTGATTCTGCTTTGTACGTTCTAAAGCTACATACTACATTATAAAATAAAAAAGTAATAAGTTTATAATATAATTAAAACAATAATACATAGCAAATTAAGCTCTATTATTTAATCCAGTTTTCTAACATTATTTCAAATATAAATACAACAATACAATATTGTGTACTTTTGCAGAATCTCTTTTTAAATCATATTTTTACCCATTATCTCACAATAAATCTTGTTTCTTTACATCTTGTTTTAAACCTTTGTAACTTCTCTTCCCTTTTTCCTTTCCTTTCTTCTCCAATCCTGCCTTTTTACTCCCTTGTTTCTTAATCTCCACCTTCTTCTGTATTCCTCTTTTCTGTTGCTTTCTGACATTGTATCGATTTTTCATCTTATTTTTCCCTTTTTTGGTTGTTTTTTTAAGTCTTAAATTCTCCATTCTCTTTCCCATCTTTCCCTTTTCTTCTCCAGCTAAAGTTATTTGTTCATTAAAGATGGCTTCTTCTTCATCCCAGTCTTCTTGTTCTTGTAGTTTCTGGTAGGTAGAAATCACCATTTCTAAAAAATGGAAAACAGATCCAGAAGAGCCCTTCCCTTCTTGTTCCTCTTCCTTTAGCGAGGATTTTAAATTCAATTTTTAATTCATCAACAAGTAGTGCCATTGTAAAAAGTTTTTTTTATGCAACCCAAATGATTTTAGTCTTTCAAATAATGATTTCCAAAAGTCCCAAAGTCACCAAGCAATCCAAATATACACAGATTGTTTCATTTGGCACTTTCTTCTTTTTATACTTTCTCTTCCTGGAGTTATAGTTCAGTTATAAAGCTCCAATTAAAATATATATTTTAGAAGTCTTGTTACAGTTTAGCTCTGTTCTTATAAATTCCAAGCAGCCTCCTCCAACAAAATCTTAATATTTATTCTTTTCGTCTCCCTTCCCACTTATAGCAAAAAAGAGTTCTCTTCCCTCCCCCCCCCAATGCTCAGAAATCTTTATTGTCCCCTTTGCTTTAGTTTTCAAGATTACCTGCTGATGCCAAAATGGGTTTTTTCGATTTCTCCATTCATTTGCTATCACCGTAAGGAAGGAGAGTGAGAAAAAACAAACTTTCCCTTTTAACTTTCATTCGCCGCTTTTTCCGTCTTGGTCAGGAAAGATGTATCTTTAATGAAGCTTAAATTCCAAGGTATTTAAATGTTACTTATTATCCCGGTTAGCCAAAAACTTTCACTTTCTCAGCTTCCTCCTGCACATTCTTATCCGGATGAAAGCTTCTTTGTGGTGGCCATTGCTGACCGCCGCTCCACCACTTTTGGAAAAGGGAGTTAAGTCAGCTGAGGAGGGGGGTTGCAATTCCCCTGGAACCTGCTGGATCTCCCCTATCTTCAGTTACCTCTCCAGGGTAACTATAGCCCCAAATCCAGCTGGATCGAGGGCACTCCAGCGGCGAGCGCAGCAGAAACCATGCACAATCGTGGATTCCTGCCTCTGCTGAAGCCTTGCAAACCAGAAGTCCGGGATTCAAATTTTTTTCCTATCGGTTCTTTGGGTGTGGCTTTGTGGGCATGGGGTGGCTTGGTGGGCATGGCAGGGGAAGGATACTGCAAAATCTCCATTCCTTCTGCACTCCACCAACCTGCTTTCCAGCCCCATTCTCCTGTGCAAGGCAACAAAAGAATCAGCTGATCAGCTGGGACTCGGGAGGCAGAGAATAGATGGGGGCAGGGGCAGTCAGAGGCAGTCTTTGACGGTTCTCCGAACTACTCAAAATTTCTGTTACTGGTTCTTCAGAACTGGTCAGAACCTGATGGATACCACTTTCCCATGATCCCAGGACTGTCATAAATATGAAGCAGTTGCCATGCATCTGAATTTTGACCTCGGAGATGCTGCAATGGTCGTAAGTGTGAAAAACAGTCATAAGTCACTTTTTTCAGTGCCATTGTAACTTTAGCCACTAAATGAACTGTTGTAAGTTGAGGATTACCTGCTTCTCTTTTAAAGTAGGTTTTGTTCAAGTATCTAGATCAGGGGTCTCCAACCTTGGCAACTTTAAGCCTGGCAGACTTCAACTCCCAGAAATCCCCAACCACCTTGTTGGGGAATTCTTGGAGCTAAAGTCCACGTTTAAATGCCTTTTAACCTTCATTCTTAGAGGCCTATCAGATTTTTCCCCCTTGTACAATCTTCTGTTTCTTCTTACCCGCTGCCCCCTTTCCCCAATTTTTAACAATTGATTGAGGTTTTTGCCTGGGATTTAGTGCTTGTTCTGTCTGGGACAATAACAGGTTTTCTTTTTCTTTTAATAAATAAATAAAGTTACAGTCCTTTCCAAAAGCATCCCAGACAGAATGTTCTTCTATGGTGATATGACATTTCCCTTCTCTATTTATGTTGAAAAGATTCCTTCTGTACTGTCAACTCTTCAGAGAAGGCTGTAGAACTCAGATGCTTTACAGGGGAGGCCTGAAAGAGGGGAGACCTGACGCAACCAGGGATTCTTCATACAATAGGCTTCTGCCCCATATGCCAATGTGGTATAGGGGAAGGATCCGCCCCACCTTTAGGCTGACTGAAGAAAGCACCTCAGGTAATGGATTTCATTTGGGAGGAAGGCTAGGAAGGCAATGAAGTGCCAGGAGAACAACATGTGTAGCCTTGGAGGTTGATATGACTTATTGCTCAAAGAGCTTCGCAGGGTGGATGGAACAGAATAACAGAGTTGGAAGGATCCTTGGAGGTCTTCTAGTCCAACCCCCTGCTCAGCAGGAAACTATGCCATTTCAGACAAATGGTTGTCCAACCTCTTCACCAAAACCTTGAGTGTTGAAGCATCCACAACTTCTGGAGGCAAGTTGTTTCACTGATCAATTGTTCTAACTGTCAGGAAATTTCTTTTTAGTTCTAGATTGGTTTTTTGATTAGTTTCCATCCATTGCTTCTTGTCCTGCCTTCAAGTGCAGGACAATTCTTCTTTGGAGAATAGTTTGACCTCTTTCTTTTTGGCAGTCCCTCAAATATTGGAACACTGCTATCATGTCACCCCTAGTGCTTCTTTTCATTTGGTTAAACATACTCAATTTCTGAAACTGTACTTCATATGTTTTATCCTCCAGTCCCTTAAACATCTTTGTTGCTCTTCTCTGCATTCTCAAGCTTTTTTTATATATTATGGCAACCAAAACTGGATACAATATTCCAATTATCAAGGCATTATACAGTGATATTAACACTTCACATGATCTTGATTCTATCCTTATATTAATTGGCTTTTTGGCAGGGGAAGCACACTACTAGTTCATATTTAAGTGATTGTCCATTAGGATTCCATGATCTCTTTCATGGTTCCTACTGTTGAGACAGATACCACCTATTCTATACCTATGCATTTGGTGTTTCTTGCCTAAATGTAAAACCTTACTTTTTTTTTTTACATTGAATTTAATTTTGTTAGATAGGGCCCAATGTTCCAATCTATCGAGATCCTTCCTCTGGAGTGTTGGCTATTCCTGCCAGCTTGGTGTCATCTCCAAATTTGATGAGTTCCCCTTCTGTTCCCTTGTCTAAGTCATTGGTGAAGATATTGAAGAGTACTGGGCTTAAGACAGAGCCTTGGGGTTCCCCATTGCATACTTCCCTCCATGTTGAAGCAGTTCCATTGAGGATTACATATTGATTGTGATTGGTCAGTCAGTTATAAATCCATCTGGTGATGATGCTGTATTACCCACATTTTTCTATCTTATCAGGTCGTAGGTTGTGGTCTACTTTATCAAATGCCTTACTGAAGTCCAAGTAAATTATCTCCACAGCATTTCCCTGGTCCACTAATTTTGTTATTTTGTCAAAAATGCAGTAAATTTTATCTGGCATGATCTGTTCATGACAAACCCATGTTGGATTTTGGTTATGACTGTTGGTTTGCTTCTAGAAGGGGAGCTTGTTTTGGTAATCTCTTAAGTCTAGATAATATTTAAAATTTCATCCCTTGAAAAACTTCTCAAAAGAGCCCTGATCCCACCATGGTACAATACCATATATTGCCTCCTGCAGTCCAGCTGGTAAAGATTTCATACTTGCCTTTTTGCCACTATTATTGACGCTTTCCTCTCACCATTATTAGAATAATATTAAATTGAAAATCTGATTGACATTTATATGGAAAGTTTGGTAGATGCTGTCTTGAAGTAGCCATTGACCCAAAAGGCAACAAAATGTCTTGAGGTAGCCAGGGCTCTAGATGACCTACCAGTTGTGGGATTCAAATATTTTTTACTACCGGTCCTGTGGGCATGGCTTGGTGGGTGGGCGTGGCAGGGAAGGATACTGCAAAATCTCCATTCCCACCCCAGCCCAGGGGGAAGGTTACCACTAGTCCTCTGAACTACTCAAAATTTCCACTACCAGTTTTCCAGAACTGGTCAGAAAATGCTGAATACCACCTCTGGACCTAACAGATTCTCAGTCCTCTCTGGTATCATAACATTTTAGAGAATAAGTAAGATACCATGAGACAGTGCTTTAGGTTAAGTAACCAAGCTTCTTTGTCAGTTCTGTAATCCTTACCAACTTGTTAGGCCTAGATGATGTTTTTGGCAAAACAATATAGGTAAAAAAATTATTTGACTGTCTCAGCTAATAGAGTAATAGAGAAGACAGGTTTGCAATATATTTAAACTCTAAATCCAACTGAAACAATTCCTACAAGGAGTCATTTTATAAGAAATGAAATCCCTTTTAAGGTTTTATCTGTATTATCCTGCAAACCAGACTCACTCAGAATTTTGGAAATTATTGTTTTAATACATCTAAAGGGAACCAGGTTTGGGAAACTACCTTGAATTGTATAGAAAAATATAAAATGTTATACAACCAAAACAGCCTGAAGGATCCAGGGAAATACAAGAGCACACATGAAGACAGAATCAGTACCCACAAAGAAAAAATAAATAGAATATGTGAATCTGAATTCAAGTGAAACGAAAGGTACATCAAGAAGATTATGTAGAAAGCCAGGAACTAGGTCTTAATAGGCCACACTGGAACACAAGTAGAGAAGAACAGTGAGTGAGACTCTATGATCCTTGTTAATAACAGATTAATTGTTGCTTCAACAATCAACTGGGCACATATTAATTTAACAGAGCCAGGGTCAAGAAGTTTATGTGGAGAATGCAGGGAAACCTGTTTTTGGGGTTTTTTTGCAACTATCTCTGACATTTTTATTGCATTGACACTGACACCTATGGACATATTGTGGCCCAGAGACCTCTCAATTAATCTTCTGTCCCTCTTTCCTTCATCCTTTAAAGCACTTCTAGCAACAGCTCCATTTGTGGATAGTTCCGCCTGTTTCGGGTTGGGGGAATGAACAAAGAATTAATTCCATGAGTAATTGACATTTTAAATGTTGTTTTGTTATGTACTAGAGAAGCAGAACTTTACAATTTTGAGTGAAAATACTTCCTAATAACTAATGCAAAGATCCTCTTTCCTGCTGTCCTGAATCAAGTGTTATTTCCATTTCCTTACAGGAAGATGACCAGTTCACTAAACACTCGCTACCTTTCTCTCCTTCACTCTATTTTATCTTCCATAGATCATTTTTATGGGTGCTGCTGCCAGAATACAATTGAAGACAATTTTATTCTGATTATCATCTTTTTTTTTCTGAGCCATCTGGCAGGCTTAGGTGTCAACCAGTGAGACCAGGGAATGCAATATCTTGATATCCATCTCATGAATCTCCAAACAAAAACCTGATGTAAGAAAACATGACTTCCAATTAAATGTAATATCTCACAAATGAACCTCACCTTCTATCAGGGGTGGGATTCAATTTTTTTAACAACTGGTTCTGTGGGTGTGGCTTTGGTGATGGGCATGGCTTGGTGGTCATGTGACTGGGTGGGCGTTGCCAACTCAATATCACTCACATCAAGGCACATATCTTCTCGCCTGGCCTCTCATGACTGTGGGGATGTTGCAACAGTCCTAAGTGTGAAAAATTGTCATAAATCACTTTTTTCAGTGCCATTGTAACTTTGAATGGTCACTCCACACAAGCAAAGTACCAGCAAAGGAGGGGGGGGCGGGAAACTCCAGATAAATTCCTGAGACAGGAAGTCTAGTCCTGCCAAGAATGTAATAAGGGTTAACAGAGAGGCAGTTTGTTAAGCCTGGGTTCCCCAACCAGGGTTAGGTAGACAAGCTAAACA
>BLBF01010783.1:0-14706 GCA_015471245.1 Laticauda colubrina | reverse complement strand
AGCTGTAGCCTTGCTACTTTTATATGGTTTTCATAACCACTCCCACAATTGCTATTTTACAGTTAAAGCTGCATACACTAACTATGATTCATAGTTATTATTTCACCTAAATCAGTTAGGGTGAACAATGTTATCCCTAACAATATGCATTCTACTAAATATTGACACTTTTCTCACAAAGACTAGCTTATATATTATGTGAATATTAATCTTCACATAACTAAAATAAAAATAAACTACAGGTAGTACTGGGTTAACAACATTTCCATCATTAAATAATGCTGTCATAAAGTCCAATATGATGTCAAGGCATCACTTAGTGAGGGTGACTGTAGAAGTCTCCAATACTATCATTAAACAAGGATTATGGATCATTAATTTGTGATTTCCTCCTGACTTTCAGAAGCAAAATCAACAAGTACAGTGGCTGGAAGTCACAAAGCCCAGAAAGCTTGCAAGCAGCCTGGCAGGCAGCTAAGTGGCTGCTGTAAATCAGTACAAATGCAATTGGGCATGGTGCGGGTCCTGGGGAGGGGCAGGAGGGTGTGCAAGCAGCTGCAGCAGCCCAGCACAATGACAACCAGACTGGGAATGGCTGCTGCCAAGGGAGGAAGGACCTGCAAGGACTTCTTGAGTCCAGACATAAGTTCAGGACTAGCTTCATTCAACCTTCTTGTAACTTTGAATGGTCACTGAGGACTGAAAATTTTTCAAAAATCATAAAATATATTATTAAAATTTACTTGGAAATATTTTCTTCTTGTATCCTGTACAAAACTTGAGATAAAAATGTGAATGTATCAGAAAATACTGAACCGCATACTAGGAGGAATCTGAATGTGGCCCTCATTTCTATGAAAGTAGGCCTCGACTTATAATCACAATTGGGATCAGAAGTTCTTTTACAAAGCAATGTGGTTATTAATTGAGTCGTGCCCAATTTAATGATTTTTTTGCCATGGTCATTAAACAATTCACTGTACTCGTTAAGCAAATCCTACTTCCCCCATGGATTTGGCTTGTCAGAAACTCCCTGGGAAGATTGCAAATGACAAACACATGACCCAGAATGCTTCAACTGTCATAAATACATGCCAGTTGTTAATTTTGATCATGAGACCAAGAGATGCTGCAAGGGTTGTGAGTGCAAGATGTAAGTCACCCTTTTTAGCGCCATTATGACTTTGAACATTTGTTAAATGAATGGCCATAAGTTGAGGGCTACCTGAACAGCAAGATGCCTTAATCAGTAAGTGTATGAATGTGTGTGTGTGTGTGTGTGTGTGTGTGTATGCTTATGTGTATAAGTATATGTATATGTACGTATGTATGTCCCATCGGGAAAAAAACTGTAGTTTACATTACTCCCATTTTCTTCTTATAGGTAGTCCTCAACCTATGACCATAATGGAGATTGCCCATTACGACTGTATGTTGTGATGGCTGTAAATCGGGTTAGTCATATGACCAACCCATATTTACCTTTTTTGTAGCATTTGCTTAGCATTTGGCAGTTGTTAAGTGAACCCATTGCTAAGTGGCCAGTCATAAGTTCAGGACTACCCTATACTTGTAAATAGAGTAAATTAGCTGTTCAAGTCACTTATTCTTTAGCATAAGCTAAATGTAAAGGAACCTTAGAGATCTTCTAATCCATCCCTATCCATATCATCTTAGATTTTCCCAGACCAATGGCCATCCAATCTTTGCTGGAAAACCTCCAGTGATGGAGCAACTCTAGGAGACTGACTCTTCTACTGTTCAATATTTTTCAAAATCAGGAAACTCCTCCTTATTTCAAGTTTAAACCTCCTTAACTATGTCTTCTCACCCACTTTCTATAAAGCAATATTTTGATACAAAACTGAGAGAACTGCCTCACATAAGCCTATTTTGTAGTTTTCTTTCTCGAATGAAGTTTAATAATAAAGAAACTGCTTTTAAATAGAACAAACTAATAAAACTAATTTAAAATAATTTAAAATGTAAACTTCCATTTAGGGTAAACAAAGTGCCTAACATTTCCAGGATATTTTAAAACAGAAATGCAGTCTGAGACCACTACTTTAGCATGGAATCTCCAAATACCTTGAGTATAATCCTACTACTCCAAAAATTGTTAACAATAACAAATATTATTAGTAGTAATAGAGTAGTAGTATGCTAGGACATAGAATAATGGGGTTAGAAGAGGCCTTTGACATTTTCTAGTCCAACCTCCTGTCCAAGCAGGATACCCTATACCATTCTGAACAAATGGTTGTCCAAACTCTTCTTGAAAACTCCAATGATGGAGCATCCACACAGTTTCACACCCCTCATTATGAATACTTACTACTAGGGATAGTAGTAAGTGTTCATTACTAATCACTAGTAATAATGTTTAAACTTGTATGCAACCAGACTCTGGGAAGCTCACAACAAATCACAGTGAAACCAATAAAATAAAATCTGCCTGTGAACTGATGGGAGTTTTGACAATGATTCTGTAGCCTTTTCTAGCCTCATGAGCATCAGCAAATCCTTTTTCTGAAATCAAGTTTTGCTTTGGATTGATACACAGTTCATTTCCATAAACCTGTGCTATGAAAATAACCAGTGTGGCAAATAATACACGTATGTTTTGTTTTTTTAATAAGAGAGGATCACATCTCACTGTTATCCCCCTGACCTAATTTACTCAGTTGAAATAGGACATCATATACTTTCCCCATCGAATACACTGAATGCCAGATCAACATGCTAATAAGCAGGATGTAACATTGGATGTTAATTTCACCAGAATCTTTTTATCTATTACAAGACTTAGATGAAGCTCTGATCGTGCTATAGGACACAATAATTCAGAATTACTGATAGTTATAAAGGTAGTTCAGAATTGCCGATAATTCACAAACTGTCATTCACCACTCTGGGTGAACATCTCAAAAATCTTTTTTCTTTCAAGAAAGCTGAATGAAAACAAATTTCTTTAATCCACTTCCAGTAGTTATTTCTTCTGTATATCCATTTTATTATTTTATTTTTAGATATACCCATTTTTTACAAATTGTAAACTTGCACTTATATTATACAGACTAAATGGCTTTATTGATTCCAAGCCAATTTTTACTTTGACTAAATTCAGAACATGTTTTAACATAAAAGTTGTGTAATTAAAAGTTTACAAAAGCACAGTGTTTCTATATTAGAAAGAAGACTGAAAAGCTTTGAAGGTTTTATTAAATCACTAATTATAATCTCTATATTTAACAACATGCAAAAGATCTTTTCAATATATGTTTTACTTACCAGCTTATCATTTTCATTAGGCATTTCAAATACACATCTCAATTTGGAGTCCATTAATTCCTCAGATTTTGCATCCTTCCACTATGACAACAATGAAAAACATTAATTATCTTACTGGATGTTGCCAAATAAATTTTCACAATGTATAAACTCTGCTTTGCATACTGATTTTCAAGAACTAGCATGACTTAGCAGGCAATTTGTCTTTAAATAGGAATTCTAGACTTAAATCCTTGTGATATATAAATCATTCCTCATCAAGCATCTATATTTTTTCTAGTTTTGAATAGTCATAATTTCCCTTTACAATAGGGGTAAGTCTATTTCTGAAGCTATGGTTTGAAATCTAGTCAGACATGTAACGATCTCCTAATTCAGATGTAAAATGAACCTACACTGAATAAAAGTAATATAACTGTCTATATTTATGCTATGCTGAGAAGAGGAAAAGTGCCATGTGCAGAAATATATATTTGATTATATATTCTACCACACAACTTTAAGTTTAACTGCCCACACAAAGTTATTTAAGACAATGGACAATATATACTTGTGAATTCTTTATTAGGAAAGAAATTTGACTGGCACATTCTCAGCAAAAGGGTGCCTACAAAGTTGTAATATTGTAGATTACAACCTGTAAAATTAGGAAGAAAATACAAGTCTAAATTGTTGCAATTCTTATTTTTACATAGAGTAAAACTAATCAGCCATTTTGTAGTGTTCCTCATGATACTGTCTCAAATATTCTGACATGTCAGTGGGTTCAAAATTTCTAAAGCTTCACAAACAGACAAAATACTGAAAACTAAAGCTGCTCTGAAAAAGAATGCCTTTCCCCCCGCAAGCAGAAGACATCCCAATTCCCCTACTTTGTCTCTAAATTTAGTGAACATATGAAATATTTCTCAGATACTTATGCTGCTTTTTTAAAAAAGATTCACAGAAGTTGGAAAACTTTGAGATGTATGAGACAATAGGAAGTCCAAGGGGGCTGATAAAAAAAAAACTGAGAAGGAATTCATATCTGTCTATTTACTAAAAACTGAAATTGTAGATATTTACGTACCACTGCTTCCATATCTGTAATGTTTGTAGGGGCAAAGATTGTCTGTACCATAAATTTATGTTTGCTCTTCTCATTTGGATCATAATCAAAAGGCTGTAACATAACTGCATAATAGACAAAGTTTGTATTATATAAAAGTTTGCAAACTTTTTCTTGTGAACTTTTAATTTTATTGTAAATTCAGAAAATACAGCATATATTTTGATGTTTTTTCAATAAATTGTTTTATTACATTCAGCTGATCCTTAATTTCTTGTAATTAGCAACACTTTAGAATTTGAAAAATAAGGTATTTTCAAATATTTGTCCTCTTTAATTTAATAATTTCTAGTCTCAAATGAATATAAATTCAGAGAAGACAATAAATAAACTGGAGTTCCATGAAGAAATAAGGGGGAAAAATATACATTGTATTCAATGTTCTGAAATATATGAAAGATGATCAGTAGCTCTCAAATTAGAGTCCCAAAATGCTGTATTTTTTCTGTTGAGAATACAATGTACTAGTCATTCTGCAAGTACAGGTGATGAAGAAAATAATCTTATTACATAAATAGAACTCAACACATATTGCACTGAATACAAGTACACGTTTTATGAAGAGTCTGAGTTGTACTACTTGTCAGCCAATTTATTTACTTTATACAACAACTGTGCATTTGTTGTTCTCATTAACCATTAGAAAGCAAAGTAAAGATAAAATAAAATACCATTCTTCCCAAAAGGCCAGATAGCTTCAACAGATAAAAACAGAGCTCATATATATACATTTGCCTAAACAGAATACATTTTTCCCTGCCGGAAATATTACACCTGGTTCACATACAACAATTAAAAAACAATCCAAAGTATTTATTTTGGCTTATCTGAAAGTATATATTGTAAACCAAAGTTTATTACTTGAGATTATTTCATATATGACACTGAGCCAAAACTGAACAATTCACATAACGTTTATCTTACAGTTATCTTACAATTAAATAAGAGTTAATTGAGCCCTCCAATGCAGAAAAAAAATCCATAATGATAACAATTATTAGATGAATTCACCTAGCAAGGTACTCACCATTTATGCCCCCAATGTTACTAACATTTTCTTTTTAAAAATTTAAAACTAGTTTAAATGCTAAAGTTTTAATTCCTAATCATGAGAAGGGAAGAATAGTTCAAGCATTAGGTAATGCTATATGAGGTCCACATATAACATTAATTAAGGCAGGATATATGCTGTATTAAGGAACCTGGAAAGTAATAAGAGCAGCACTGTTTTAAAATTGGAGAAAGAAATATCAATAACCTGTGCTACCCTGATCGCCAAAAATGCAAAGGATCTGCAAGACCGAGTACTAAAAGACAAAGAGCACACACTCAGCATGGTAAGAAAATGGAAGTTAAATTAAATAGTAAGACAACCAAATTAACATGTACAACAAGCACTCTTAGAATTGACAGTGAAGAGACTGAGGTGGTGGATAGCTTTTAGGGTCAACCATCAACAGTAAAGGAACAAGCAACAAAAAAACAAGGAACAAATAAACCTGAGATTAGCACTTAGTAGAGCAGCCATGAAGGTCTTGGAATATGTTTTAATGTGTCTATGCCTACAAAAATCAGAATCATGCAAACCACAGTATATTCTCTATGAACCTGAATGGAAACAAAAGTTGGACTTTTAAGAAGGATAGGTAGTGATGCCTTTGAACATTGGTGTTGTAGAAAACTCCTGAAAATACCATGAACAGCCAAGAAAACAAACACATTATTGAAAAATCAATCCATGTAATATTTTATATCTTCTCTTCTCTCACCACAATCAAATTTAAAATATGGATTGCAAATACAAAACTATGAGAATGTCTCAGTATACTCTTTTTCAAGAACAATTACTCCCTTATTCATTCACCACACACTCTTTACCGAAGATATAATTTTACCACAAAAAAAATTGCTGCAAAAAATCCCATTTCAACATACAGCATTATCCTGTTACAGCTACCCTTTAGGTAGAAGAAGTTTAATACATTGAACATGATATATTTATTTTGATTAAGTTCTTTGTACTTTGCCGAAATAGAGATTAATAGAATTAGATTTTCTCTGCCTAGAACTGAGTTTACCAGATTGACAGACTTTCCCTATAAGCCTTTGGTAGCTACAAAAATGGTACATGGGTAGAGGGGAAAATGGGCGCTGGTAGAAGTTATCGTGAACGCCCTTTCTATCTATGCTGCAAGAGAACCCAGGATGGGTTGACTCTTTCCTATGACATCATTTAGCTGAGTCTTTACTAAGATATAAAAGCCAGCCTCTGGGAGAGACCCCAACTTTGACGAAGATACTTGACAGAATGAAAGGTGTCTCTGAAAGCACAAATGAATACAGAAATATGTCTTACCCTCTCCAGACAAATCAAGGGAGGGGCTCAGCTCTCTTGCAGCATAGATAGAAAGGGCATTCACGGTAACTTCTACCAACGCCCATTCTCCTCCATGCTGCATCGAGAGCCCAGGATGGGACATACCAAAGCTTGCATGTCCATGGGAGGGTCCTCGTCCAGCTCATCACACCGGCTGTGGAACCACTTGTTGAAGCACCCGTCTGCCGAAGGCTGCAGTCGCTGAGGCAAAGTTTTCCAGACAGTAGTGTCTGATGAAAGGAGATGGGGGTGTCCACGTGGCTGCACCACAAATGTCCTCCAAGGATGCTTGGGTCGTCCAGGCAGCAGAAGTGGCTGTGCTTCTGGTAAAGTGCGCCATCAGACCTCAGGGAACCAGAAGGGCCACAGCTTTGTAGGCCTGCTCAATGCAAGACCTGACCCACCTGCTAATAGGAGAAGAGACCTTGTGCCCCAAGTGAAAAGGGAAAAACAAACTTGGCTTCCAACTTTCTGAAGAAGTGCACTTAATGTATATTCTAAGAGCCCTTCTTATGTCTAGCATGTGCCACTGCCGCTCTAAGTCATGTTGAGAGAGGGGACAAAAGTCAGGCAACACAATGTCCTGGGACCTGTGAAACCAGGTGTTAACCTTCAGAATAAATGAGGGGTCCAGATGGAGAACAACCCTATCATAGTGAAAGGAACAAAGGTCCTGTCTGATGGAAAGAGCAGCAAGCTCAGAAACCCTTCTGACAAAAGTGATGGAAATGAGGAACACTACCTTCAGAGTCAGGAAACGGAGAGACACTGTTCTGAGGGAGTTCAAAGGGGGGCTTCGTAAGGGCATTAAGGACCATATGAAGGTCCCAGGAAGTTTACCTGTGAACCACCGGTGGGTGCAGGTTGGAAGCCCCTTTCAAAAACCTCCTGACTGAAGGGTGATAGGGTAAGGAAGCGAACTCCATGAAAGGACTGAGGAGAGGGCCGCAACCTGCCTGCATAAGTTGTTGGGGACCAAACCTTTCTCCAGACCATGCTGAAGGAAGCTAAGAAATTCTGCCAACTGGGCTGAAGCAGGAGAGAGGCCCTCCCTAAGGCACCATTGGGAAAAAGTCTTCCAGGTGGCATCATAGATGCGCCTTGTAGAAGGCTTGCAAGATGCCAGGATAGTGAGGATGACCCTTTCTGGAAGAACAGCCTCCTCTAGCTGCTGCTGCTCAAGTGCCACACGGTCAGCTTGAACCACTGGGCTGTGGGTGGAGCAGGGCCCCTGGTGAAGGGAGATTAGATGGGCTGGGATCCTCCAAGGAGAAGCCACCGATAGGTTGACCAGGTCTGCAAACCAGGGCCTCCTTGGCCAATAGGGTGTCAGGAGGAGGAGCTCCGCTCATTCCTCCAACATCTTCCGAATTACTGCCGGAATGATGGGAAGCGGGGGAAAGGCGTGGAGGAGACCCTTGGGCCATCTGCACCAACGAGCATTGGTCCCCTCCTCTCCCTGGCAAGGAAACCTGGTGAAGAATCTGGTGACTTGGGTGTTTTGAGGAGTAGAGAAGACATCCACCTCCGGTGTTTCGAATCTGAGGGAAAGGTCCCTGAATAGAGACGGAGGAATGGACCATTCTGCCTGGTTGACTAGGCTGAGCCAGTCGGCCTGGAAGTTGTCGACCCCGGAGATGTGGTCCGCCAAGATTGACAACAGGGGTTTCTCTGCCCATAGCCCCAACCTTAAAGCCTCTCTCATGAGGGCTTTGGACCTTGTCCCCCTTTGCTGGTTGACATGACCCTTTGCAGCCTTGTTGTTCGTAAGGGCTAGAACATGAGAACCGATCACTGCCTGAAATGCTTGAAAGCCAGAAAAATGGCTCTGATCTCTAGCCAATTTATGGGAAGAGTCTGCTCTGACCTGGACCAAACGCCCTGAGCTATCTGGCTCTGCATATGGGAACCCCAATCCAGGAGGCTGGCATCGGTGGTTATCACTAGTCTGTCTGGGTCCCTGAATAGGAGTGCCTTCCAGATTGACGGGGAATGCCACCAATTGAGAGATTTCCGGGTTTGTGGCGGGAATGGTACCTGAGGATCTGATTGTTCTGCAAAAGTCTCAGGAGACCAGGATGGAGGATGGAAAGGCTCATAGATAACTTCTCCTCCCCTGGGAGGGCTTGGCTGGGGCCCGCAGGTATCACCTGAAACATGCTGTAGTTGCAGTCCCTTCTGTTGAATTGCTCTGTTGAACTGCCTCTCTAGGACCGCAGGTCTGCGCTTCTCTGCCCTCAACTCAGCCTGAGTTGCCTTCTCAGGGGCTACAGCCTTAGCTCTGATTTTAGCAGCCACCTCCCTCTGGACTGATTGAGTGTGTTGCCTACGTCTTTTTCTCTTATTGGACTTAAGAGACTGTTCCACTGGGGGGGGAAAGCTCTGCTTGAGCCTTATCTTGCTCCATTTGTAGAATAAAGGCTCTTGCGTTGGAAAGAAGCTGTTTAGAAATTTTTCTATTAAGACCCTTAGGGTATAAATGGCCCCGAGCTTACAAAATGGCCGCTCACCTCATGGTGGAAGGCTTGAATCCAAGATGGCCACTGACTATAGGAAAACAGGCTCCAAGATTGAAAAATCGTTCCTTAGGCTACACAGAGCCCCGAGAGAAGTCAGCAAGGGAAAAACACAGCAACCAGCTACACGATCAGCTGGCTTGCACTCTTATCGGTTTGCCAATTGTTTTTACGATTGCTCAAAACTGCAGGCGTGGGGGAGGTTTACTGATGCTGCCCAACTTGCCTACACAGCGCTCTGGTAACACTGCTCCCAACGTTGCAGGAGAGAGCCCTGCTCTCCTGGAAGAGCAGCTGCCCTGATCCCTGGGAGCTGCTTGAAGAAAGGAAAAAAGTACTGAAGATCGCTGGTGAGTGCTATCTAACAGAATGTTTTCAGAGACACAGCTACTGACTGAAAGAAGCTGAGTCAAAACCTGGGATCTCTCCAGGCGGCTGGCTTTTATATCTTAGTACAGACCCAACTAAATGACATCATAGGAAGGAGTCAACCCATCCTGGGCTCTCAATGCAGCATAGAGGAGAACTACTTAATATATATTCACTCATAATTATCATGCTTACTTTAACCTAGTTGCCTTAAACATTTCAGAAGAATAGACAGATATACTGTATGTTCTATTTTTCTCAATGACAAGTTCAAGGTCATCTGTCATAATTTACCAAAATATTGATATTTGTTTTTTTTATTAGTTATATTAGAATACTGGAAAAAAATCTTTTCCACCTTAACTAAAAAAAAATATTGCTGATGGGAAGAAACAAAAACTACAAAAGCAAAAGGTGACACCTTTACAAACTAATATAATATTTGTATTATAAAATGTCTTCATTTTTCTCTAAAGGCAAAACTATTTTTAACAACTAAAATATTCAGGCAGCCATACTTAGAAAAGCATGAATTCATAGTACGCTAGCCAGAGTAATAATTCGCCTAAAAAAGGATTAAGAAAATGCTAGTGGCACCACCTTGTGGATCTGTAGAAAAGAGGTTGATTAAGCACTACCAAGATTATAATGATGTATTTATTTGCCTGAAAGGATGACAATTCTTAATTTAAACTGTTCCCAAAGGAATATAAGATAAAGAAATTATAAATTTATATCCAAGTTTTGGCCATGCACAACTTATTATCATCCTAAAGGCTGCCAATTCCAGCTCAAACTGTTGGATAGCCTTTTAGGGTCAACCATCAATAGCAAAGTATGAAAACTATAATTCTAAATAATTGTACACAAATGACAACTTGTTTATGAGTGGGCATATTGCATCTGCATATAAACTTGCCACAAACACTGTAGATAAGTTGACTGCCATATTTGTCAGCACAGATTTTCAGAGGAAAGGGAAAAAATTGATAGAAAGGAAGAGGAAGAGGCAACTGCACTAAAAGGGAGAAACAAGAAGTGGGAGAAAAATTGAATATAGATAAGAGGAAAGGAGCATCAAAGAAAGGAAAACAGAGATACTTGTTTAGGTTAAATGCACCAGATAAGCAGTCCTTCTCAACACTCAACCCAGTGACTTCTATTTTTCTTGGAAAATCTAAAATGGTGTATCCAATTCACAATAGATTATTTGGTATGATAAACTCATTATATCATGTAAATACATATAAAGTTTCCGAGATGATTTTTTTTCTTCCTGAAGGTGAATGACATGTTATTTCCAAAAAGAAATCTTAATTGGTGGCTGGGGATATAAGGGTTCATTGAGGAAGCATAAGGTGGTTATTTGTATCTTTCTTTAAAACGTCCTTCTCTGCTCCTATTTGGAATTCATTATATCAAACTAGATATCTTTTTTAGACCTTTGATAAGGTACAGGTGAATAAATAAAGTGGCTTGATTTTTTTTTTGTGGTTGTGGCCTCTTACTAATTCACTTATTCTGGAGTAAAAGCTGGTGCTACTGGTCCATAGAAACATAGAGAAAACCTCCATATCCAATATCCCAGCTAACCCTCCCAACAAAAATTCAGGATTATTTTCTTAATCAAACTATTAGGCAGAGTATATGTAGTATAAATGTCAACAAAAAAATGTGGTTAGTTTTAGTTTCTATTTTTCATGATTCAATTTATAAATATATTGTTCATTAGTTTTTAAATATGCACTTCATAAATATTCAATACCTTCTATAAATGAAAAAGCCCAAAAAAGAAACAAAAGTGTATTTAATATTTTTACCGGATACAGTTACTGAAGTTCCTGGGTCAATAATTCCACTATTTGGCCGCACACAGTATCGACGAGGTGCTGTAGTTTTTACTTTAAAGCATACTTTTCTGTCTGATGGATTTCGTAGTTTAAGATTTGTGATGACTACATCTGTAAAAGGACCTGTAAAAAGTTTCAAGGATTATTTTTAGGAATTAATTCTCAAACACTTAATAAAATTAAAAAAATCAGCAGACTATTCTTAGAAGATTGCAGAATGTAAAAAGTTAGCATGCTTTTTTAAATGTTTCAATTCATTTTTCAGCTCTTGTTCTATCATTTCTACCTCTGTTCACAAAAATAGAACTTCTTTCTTAGCAGTTCTTTCATGTAAGTTCTATCAATCGCTCTACTGAAGAACAAAGAATCCCACCCAAACATAATTTTTGTATGTATGAAGATATTTTCTTATTACATTTACCATATAATAATTTAAAGTACATTAAAAATTACAATCATATTGTTGACAATACTGCTATAATTGTGCAATAAAGAATGAGAGTTAATTGAGACTAAAGTAGTATTTGCCACTGTGGTAACAATCTTCTCCCAGTTCAATATGGAAAAGAAAAACAAATAATGAGAGAAAGAGAGAACCACCTAGAAAAACATTTATTTTAGCAGTTGCTAAACCCAATGTTCTGAGAAGCTGCAGACCAAGACTCCTAAAAACACTTGTTCAAATTGCTTCTATGCCTCAGTAAATTCAATTGGAGACTGTAAGCTCCGCCATTTTCACTTAGAAAAGCTCTTGACTAATGCGAAAAGGCTAACATTTTCAAACAAGGCTATTTCTGAGTATAAGCAGAAGTATGATTTTAGAAGACTATTTCTTCCCATCAAGAACAATAAAAAGAGGTTATGCAAATGTCTTTCTATTTGCGTAACTAAGATAATGTCAAGAAGCTAAGGAAAAGATTATTAAGAATCTTCACCAATTCTGTTTCCCTTTTAGTCTATGTATCTTCTGTTGGATTTTCAGAGAAAAAAAATCATTATCCAAAAGTGAGGAAAGAATTTGGCATCTAACTTTACTTTTGGAAAGTTATCTTTCCAAATGAACCTATCAAGGAGGTAAGACATTTTTCTTATTTTAGATAAAGAACTACTTCTGAGACATTATAGCCACCCAAGTCAAATAGTGCAATTCTGATCAGAAAACAATCAAAATAAAACAATAATAAAATAATTTCAGCAGTTCCAAGGCTCTACACCAATTTACACTATTTAGGTGACCCTGAGAATACAGATAAATCTCCAAGGGGGCTCATCAACTTTCTACAAGAATGCAAATAATCAGCTGTCTGCAAGGAATATAAATCCTTCCATTCCCTACCATCCAGTCAGGCTAAAGAAACTTCTTGGATGAGAGCAAAATGTCATCAAAGAAAAATAAGAAAGTTCAGTGCCTCTTAGAAAAGCACCTTTTGGGACAACCATGACCTGGATGACTGAGAATCCCCTTAGACAATAACAAAATAATAACTAATTTTATACCTATCAATATATTTAATCGAGGTACTCCTTGCTTAAAGTCCACTCGTTTGAAAGTCATCAAAGTTATGATGATGACAGTCAATGAGAGGAACCTATGGTCCTCAGTTACAGCCATCACAGTATCCCCAATCACATAATCGCAATTGTGGAAACTCAAGTTTTAGTCCTTCTTAGGCATGAAAGCCAGCTGGGTGACTTTAGACCAAACATGGCCAGGGAAAGGGGGAGGGGAGGACGATTAACAGCAAAGTGGATAGTTATGATGGCAATGAGTGTACCATTGGGACACTTGAAAGAACAGGCTAGGGACATGTTACAGAGAAAAATCTGTGTATGTAGTACTAGGTAGGTGTTAAAAACTTGAGGGCACATGATCAATCAGATTGATTAGACTAGTGTGTTTTATCTCTTACCAATGCAAATGCAATGAAGGACAACCTTCTGTTTTTTTTTTTCATTTAACTGCAGTCAAACATGGAACGGAAAGTTGGAAACTAGGAAACTTAAGAAAATTATTTACACATCTGTACATTTATAGTCCTTAAAATTAAGAATATACGAGTAATCCTTGACTCATTAGCACAATTGGGACTAGAACTGTGGTCACTAAGCAGTGCAGTCATAAAAGTGTGATGTAATGTGACTGCATCACTTACTGATGGCAATCCTGGCA
The DNA here is from genome assembly GCA_015471245.1 of Laticauda colubrina. NCBI lineage: Eukaryota > Metazoa > Chordata > Lepidosauria > Squamata > Elapidae > Laticauda > Laticauda colubrina. The sequence goes on along the minus strand of BLBF01010783.1, from coordinate 1,025 downwards.
TTCTCCTATGAACTGTTCAGAGCATCCAGTAGTGGGAGGTGCTTCAGTCTCCGCATTCACAGGCTGAGCTTGATTTGTAGAACACTCCTCCTCCTCCACATGACTCCTCCTCAGCGTTTCCCAGTTTTTGCTCAGCCTCGTGCGAGACAGGCAGTGCTTTTTGATGTGTCCTTGACCGAAACAGGAATCTTAGCTTGGGTCACAGCAGGTTTGATTGCAAATCGGTTTCCTTTTTGTTGTTTTCCTTGTCTTTAGCCTTCTTTCCAATTAACCTGAGAGTTTTTTTCCTTTTGTTTTAAGGGAAGCACCTCTGCCCCCCTCAAAAAAACGGGAGGCTTTTGGAGCTGCTCTGCACCAACCCCCCCCCCCCCCAGCCAGTTCTTTTACCTCTGCCATTTGGTTGCCGCTGTGGCTTTAATTCGTTTCCTTGCTAGCGGCTTGAAATTTCATTTAAAAGACGAAGTGGCTAAATTGAGTCGTATCGCCTTTACTCCACCTTCAAATGCCGTTCCTTTCAGTGGGCAAATTAATTAGTGTTAATTTCCCTCCTTCTTGCCTTTCTGTTAATCCGAGAGCTCTGGCTTCGTTTGCATGGCGGGAGGCTGCCACTGAGAAGTGTGCGGAAAAAAAACTTAACTGCTATAGGCCATTTTGAGAGTCACCTCGTGGCTGCGCGCTCTGTCTGTCATTTCTGAGCTGCGTGAGGTATTTCTGCTCGAAGCAGCAGGATCCCTCCAGGATTCTGAGAGCAATTTTACCCTCGTTTTGGCTACTTGCACTTGAGGATAACTCTTTGCTTTGAAAAACTGTTGGCTTAACCCTCACAACCTTATTCTCAGTGGCACAGCAGCAAGCACCTAGGCATGTGTCCGCCTGTGCATGGAGGCTGCTGAAGGCCCTTGGGTCTTAGGCATTCGCAATTTGGCTAATTGGCTTATACATTAATCTTGATTGTTCTCTTATTAATATTGGAATATGAATATATATATATATATATATATATATATATATATATATATATATAT
>BLBF01010782.1:0-12920 GCA_015471245.1 Laticauda colubrina | reverse complement strand
ATTGATACACAGTTGCAAACACATAAATGATACATAGTTACAACATCAAGCACCAACCACCATTGAGCCAACAGATTGTGAACCAAATTTCTCCCGCATAGCCTGATCACATAGTTTTGTCATGCAGCACGAGTACAGTAGTTCTTATGCAGCAATTAACATGCTCTGATGCTAAGGAGTTCTTCTCCTCCTCCCCACCTGAAAAGGACTCTGTTCCAACTGCCAGTTTCCTCACATTCCGTAACCACAGTTCAAACCGCCAGACCTTTCACTCCTTCCTCAGCAGCGGCCTTGTGCTCCTTACAGTACTAAACATTGGTACCTCACCAAAATGTCTACGCCTCTCACCTATGGAACTGCTTCTGGACTCAAGATAGAATATTTTATAATTTTTATAAGTTTATAATTTCAGCCCTGGCAATGCAGTATCTTTATTCTGTACCCATCACCATAGCAGTCCTATTCTGGTGGCACTTCTGAAGATAAAACAACATGTTATTTTCTCACATACATTGAGGAAGAAGGAATCCTGTGAAATTTATGAAGACTGGGGTGTCCTTGACTTGCAACCGTTCATTTAGTGACCATTCAAAGTTATGACAGCACTGAAAGACTAATGACTGTTTTTCACAGTGATGACCTTTCCAGCATCCCCATAGTCATGTGATCAAAATTCAGAGGCTGGGCAATCTGGTTCATACTTATGACCTTAGCTGTGTCCCAGGGTCATGCAATCATCTGACAAGTCAAATCCATGGGGAAGCCAGATTTACTTAACAACCGGGTTACTAACTTAAGAACTGCAGTGATTCACTTAGCAACTGTGAAAGAAAAGTCGTAAAATGGGACAAAGCTCACTTAAAAATGCCTCATTTAGCAGCAGAAAGCTTGGGTTCAATTGTGGTCATAAGTCGAGGACTAACTTAAGAACTGCAGTGATTCACTTACCAACTATAAAAGGAAGGTTGTAAAATGGGGCAAAACTCAATTAACGAATGCCTCGCTTAGCAACAGCAAATATGGGCTCCATTGTGGTCATAAGTCAAGGACTTCATCGGTGTTTCGTTTAAGTCTTACTTATCACAGGGAGTAACAAAAAACAGTAGGGAGATTAGTTTAGTTTAGTTTACTTTATTGTCATTGCACCTGGTACAAAGAAATCAAACACCATCTTCAGTGCACACCATGACCATGAAAATAAACACAAACACACATCCTTCACACATTGAACCAAAAACCCCTGACACAGCACCAACACTGCGCTATACAGCAGAATTCAAAAGAGCTCCTGCCCTGGGATAGAAGCTGTTTTTCAGCCTATTTGTCCTTGTTTTTATTGTCCTGTACCGTCTGCCAGATGGTAATAGTTCAAATAAAAAGGCAGGATGAGATGGATCTTTGAAGATGTTTTGAACTTTCTTAAGGCAACAGGAGCCCTAAAGCTCTTCCAAAGAGGGGAGAGGGCAACCCAGGATCCTCTGGGCAATGACGTTCACCCTCTGGAGTGCTGTCCTATCTACCACTGTGCAATTGGCAGACCATACACAGGTGCAGTAACTTAAGATACTCTCTATGGTGCAGCAATAGAAGGTCACCAGCAGTTTCTCATTCATGTGTTGTTTTCTGAGAAGCCTCAGGTAGTCTAATCTCTGCTGGGCCCTTTTTAACCAGGGCTGCAATGTGGGCACCCCAGGTCAGATCTTCTTTTATGATAACACCCAGAAACTTAAAACTAGCCACTTGCTCCACTCAGTCTCCATTGATAAGCAGGGGCTGGATGTTACCTTACTCTCAGGTGTTGGCTTGGAGTAACCAGGAGAGACCCTCTTTTCAAGCCTATCTTAATAATAACCCCCAAAATTCGGAACTTTCCTTTTTAAAAAAAAAAAACAGAAACAGGCCATTGCAACCTGAGATGGAGACTTATCTGACCTCTGCGCTTAACAAAACATCTTGATTGTTGATTTGTTTCCTGTGCTTGCATAGAGTCACACTGTGCTGGCAGGCCTGACTCTCTATATTCTGGGTTCAGGTTTTCCTGGAATGGTTGCCAATCTAATCTTTCCTTGCTCTGGCCGAGCTTCTTCTTCTTAAACTTGCGTTATTGCCAGTGAAAATTACTCACACGCCATTAGCTCCCAAATGGGACACCATTGGCTCATGTTTTTTCTGCTTTGGGGCATCTATAGTTTCTGACAGTGCGAGGGTGTGTGTGTGTGTGTGTGTGTGCGTGTGCTCCTCAGTCCATTCCCCCCACCCTCCCCCCCAAAAGGAAAAGTCATTCTTTGCGTGCACAAAGAAATAGAACAAATTTCTATTTGAAAACAAATTTCTACCAGAATGCAAGAATAATTCTGCAGTGACTGAAGAGATCAAATATGCTGGTGGAGTTTTTCCTGTTATAAAGGATGTTTGGCAAAGGCAGATACCATACAATGAACAGAATAAACAGAGGCGACTGGGACCTAGAAACATGCCAAATACACACAACAGGGCAATCCAATGTCGGATAGGCTAGAGAGGGTCTCCTGCTTGAGCAGGGGTTGGACTAGAAAACCTCCAGGGTCTCTTCCAGCTCTAAGCCTGATTGATTGGAAATAGAGCTGCGTTACGTGTAATCCCCGACTTACGTGCACAACTGAGCCCCAAAATTCTGTTGCTAAGTGAGACACTTGTTAAGTGAGTTTTGCCCCATTTTACAACCTTTTTGGCCGCCGTTGTTAAGTGAATCACCACAATTGTTGCCTGTACTGCAAACCAGAAGTGGCCTCCGTTGCTTCGTCAAGGACTGGGTGGTTGAGATGCACCTTATGGTTACGAACTTGGCAGGAAAGTGAGCACAAAACCTCATAAAACAATACAAATGTGTCTGGGGAGGAAGATTCCTATACAGCTAGTCCTCAACTTACAATGATTCATTTTGTAACCATCGTCACTGAAAAAAAGGGACCTACGAAAGTTTTTCACACTTATGGCCATTGCAGCATTCCCATGGTCAGGTGATCAAAGTTCAGATGCTTGGCAACTGACTCATACTTATGACAGTTGCAGCGTCCTTGGGGGTCACATAACAAGCAAAATGACTGAGGAAGTCAGATTCACTTCACAATCGACTTAACAACTGCTGTGATTCACTTAACCACGGTGGCAAGGAAAGTCACAAAACGGGGCAAATCCCACTTAACAAAGAGAGCTGAAGAAGCTTCTTGAAGGAGAAGTGAAATGTCTTCAAAGAAAAAAACAGAAAGTCCAGTTGCCTCTTGGGAAAATAAAACACATTCGGGACACTTAACCAATGTTCCAACTTCACGACATAAATGTTGGGTGTCAGATTTGGGTTAATGTCAGCGTTCCAACTAACTCCAACCCAATAAACTCTGAGACAATCATTTCCTCAAAGTTCCATTTTATGAGAGTTGTCCTATTGGCACATCTGGGAAAACCCAAATCTGAGAGTTCTGGATTTTCCCTTCCCAAAAGACAAATGAAAGATCCATCCCCTGCATCCATCAGTCCATCACATGGCCCGATCAACTCATCATCCCAAATGGAGACATCCCTCCAGACGCTCCTTTCCAGGTGCAGGGCAACATGTCCTTGATGTTGTTGAGTCTAATGTTCTACCCAGTGGTGGGATTAAAAAATTTTTTACGACTGGTTTTGTAGGCGTGGCTTGGTGGCATGGTGTGGCTTGATGGCCATAACTTTGCAAAGGATACTGCAAAATCCCCATTCCCTCCTCACCCCGCTAACCTGCTTTCCAGCTTCGTTCTCCTGTGCAGGGTAACCAAAGGAGACCCAGCCAATCAGCTGGGACTTGGGAGGCAGAGAATAGATGGGGTTTCTGGGGCCAGTCAGAGGTGGGATTGGCCAGTTCTCTGAACTACTCAAAATTTCCGCTACTGGTTCTCCAGAAATGACCAGAACCTGCTGAAGACCACCTCTGGTTCCACCTCACTATGGAATCCCTCCTTGCAAATTCCCAGGCACTGAATGTGGCAGCCTCAAAGTTTCCAAGTAGAAAATGGCTTCCAATGGTGACACTGGGCTTCCTAGCAGTCATACCTTGAGGATTCCCCTGTACAATGAAGGCCATTCTGAATCAACCAGCAGGGAAAAAAAGGTCATCTGTTCTTTTTTATGGCTCAGAATTTTTCTCTGCCGGGTTCAAACCTTCCAAATATCATCTTTCTTCTTCCTGTTTTGGCCTCCAGGCTTCTGCCGGATGCCAGCCAAGTTGCATAACACATTTTACGGAAAGCAATTATTTTGGCAAGGCTGGGAATGAAGAGACAAGAAGCAAAGAAAGCATGCAGACTCATGGGGCGCAGATTTCCTGCGGGAGGCAGAAATCAGAAGAATGTTCTTTCCAAAGAGGTAAATGTAGTATTGTAGCAAAGCAGCAATAAATTACTCTCCCCCTGTCACTCACCCCAACATTGTGGAATTTCCAATGAGGCAAACATTACTTTCCTCCATCCACAAAAACAAAAAAGAAAACATGTGTTATAAAAGCCTGTGATGCAGAGTTCTGGAATTTAATTTGACCATGTTTTCGATTTGTTGAATTAATGGTTTCCTTTTATGTTTTGAGGGACATTTCGCGAAACAAGCATATAAGAGACACTTTCTCCTCTTCCCTCAAAGTGTACTTGATCTAGCCAGGGGTAATTCCCTATAAATACAAATAGTTCAGACTGATGACCACAATTGAACCCAGGGGTGGGCTGCTACTAGTTAGCCCTGGTTTGAGTGAATCAGTAGCCAATTTTATCATTTTTAATAGCCAGTTTGATGAACGGGTAAATCCCACCCCTGGCTGGCCCTGCCCACCCTGCCCCTCCCCATTTTGGATGCCAGGTAAGTGCAGGGCCCACGTGGAGGCTCAGGGAGGGCGAAAAATGCACCTCCCAGAAGTTCTAGAGCCTGGGGGCGCTGTTTTTGCCCTCCCAGAGGCTCGAGGAAAGCCTTTGGAGCCCGGGAAAGGTGAAAACGCCCCCCCCCCCCTCATGGTGCAGGAGCCCAACTAGGCCACACCCACCATGGCCATGCCCACCCAGCAATCGTGCAGAGAACCTGTTGCTAAAAGTTTTGAAGGCCACTCCTGATTGAACCCTCAAAACAGTTTCACCCCATTTTACAACCAATCTTGCCTTGGTTGTTAAGGGAAGCACTGCAGTTGATAAGTTAGCAACCTGGTTGTTAAGTGAATCTGGCTTTCTTCATTGACTTGGCTCATCAGGTTCACGGGGATTGATTCAAGGGGATCACAAGACCCTGGGACACTGCGACTGTCGTAACTATGAACCAGTTTGCCAAGCTTCTGAATTTTGATCATATGAATGTGGGGATGTTGCAAAGATCATCACTGTGAAAAATGGCCATCAGTCACATTTTTCAGTGTCATTGTAACTTTGAATAGTCACTAAACAAACTGTTGTAAGTCAAGGACTCTGCAGGAGAAATCTGGTTCATGATCCGTTGGCTCAGTGATGGTCAATGACTGAAACACATAAGGGAATATGGCTCCCGCTGCCTTGAGTCTGGATAGTTTCACAGGTAGGAGGCGTCGACATTTTGGTGAGGTACCGATGTTTAGTACTGTAAGGAGCCCCAGGCTGCTCCTGAGGAAGGAGTGAAACATCTGGCGGTTTGAACTGAGGTAACGGAATGTGAGGCAACTGGCAGTTGGAACAGAGTTCTTTTCAGGTGGGGAGGAGGTGCAGAACTCCTTAGCATCAGAGCGTGTTAATTACTGTATAAGAACTACTGTATTCGTGCTTCGTGACAAAACTATGTGATCAAGCTATGCAGGAGAAATGCGGTTCACCATCCATTGGCTCAGTGGAGATCGGTGACTGAAACACATAAAGGAGTATAGCTTCCTCTGCCTTGAGTCCGCAAGCAGTTCCATAGGTGGGGAGGGGCAAAGAACTCCTTAGCATCAGAGCGTGTTAATTACTGTATTAAGAAAATAGTACTGATCAGATGGTCATTTTGAAAAATCTTTTCTTAGCAAGCACCTAGAAGTCCAGAGAAACATACGTGCCAAATTTCAAGTTTGTAGGCTTTACGGTTCTGGAGATTTCCTGATGAGTGAGTGGTACTTGGCTTTCATATATAGAGATAAAGGAATTGAGCTTTGAAGAAATGTAGGCTTCTGGGACATGTTGTCCTTCTTTAATGACAGACAGAAACTCCAAACAGATCCAGGAAGGGCACCAGTTTTGATCCCCATTAGATGCCACCTCCACCACTGCACCTAATTTTAGGGCAGTTTGCAAAATTTGGCTGTGAGGTACCTTTGTGTTCTTTTGTCACAATACTGAACAGGCGGATCTATTTTGGGAAACAGGTCCAGTCTATAACTTTTCAGTGTCTCTGAAACTCTAAATGAACTGTTGTAAGGTGAGGACTACCTATTTTCAGGGCATCTTGGAGGAGGGGAGGAATCTCAGATTAAAAGAATGTGGATGTTCAGATTACAGGGACACCATTTTCAGTTGAAGAGGAAATGGTTTATTTCAGTAATGATGTAAGAACTCACAGTTAAATTATAACAGGCCAATAAAATGTCTAGAGGAGATATTGATAAATACTGATAAATTGTGGTAAAACACCTTATTGTGCTTGGTTGACAAGGGTTCCTTGTGGAAATTCTGAGAGTTCGGGACCCTGAATATATCATTATAATTTTGATGCTGAACAACTGAAGAAGCTTCTTGGATGAGAAGCGAAACGTCTTTAAGAAAAAACAAAGAAAGTCCCTGTTGCCTCTTGAAAAAGCCCCTTTGGAACAATCCTGATCTGATTGGCTGAGAATCTTCACAAACATTTAGCTTCTATCACCGTTACAGAGAAATTTTTGCCTTCAGAAATGGTTAGAGAACTTCAGCTTCCATTAGTGAACTTCAGGACACTCTTCCACCCAGGTTCTTTGCTTATAAATTCAGTGGAGAATCACAAAAGGCCAGGAGCGTTCCCAACTTTTCATGTTTCTACCATAGCAAGAAGGGTAGGTTCTTGGTTGGGGGAGAGGGGAAGAAGAACTCCAGTCTTCCTTGACTAACAACCTGCTGATCATTTATCTATGGTAACCTCCCTCCTGAGAGATGCTTCAACTTGTACCCAATCAATTATAGTGTCTAAATGGAGGTCAGCCTTGAGGAATGGCTGAAGTGAGATTGAGCAAGAATGGATGGATGGTCCCTTCACACGGAGGTCAGTCTTGAATTGATACAACATTGAGCCTTGCCATCTGATCCCAGTCCTTTCATCCAAGGGATTTATGAAAAATCAAAGTAGAACTGCAAAACAGGATGGTGGTCTTCTTTCATGAGAGAAGAGGGATAAAATGGGGGGAGGGGATGTCCCAGGCCTTCAACAGTCCAAGCTGAGTCATAATGGATCAGAATAAGAGAATAACAGAGTTGGAAGGGACTCAAGAGGTCTTCTAGTCCAATTCCCTGCTCAGGAAACCTCCTATGTCACTGCTCAGGAAACCCTGCACTTTTTCAGACAAATGTTACCCAATCTCTTCTTAAAAACTTCCAGTGTTGGAGCATTCACAATTTCTGGAGGCAAGCTGTTCCACTGGTTGATTGTTCTAATGATCAAGAAATTTCTCCTTAGTTCTAGGTTGCTTCTCTCCTTGCTCAGCTTCCATCCGTTGCTTCTTAGTCTGCCTTCAGATGGAGAACATCTTGACTCCCTCTTCTTTGTGGCAACCCCAGAGATATTGGAAGGCTTGCTATCATGCCACCCCTAGTCCTTCTTTTCATCAAAGTAGACATACCCAATTCCAACAACCATTTTTCATATGTTTTAGTCTCCAGGCCTCTAATCATCCTTGTTTCTCTTCTCTGCACTCTTTCCAGAGTCTCAACATCTTTTTTACATCGTGGCAACCAATACTGGATGCAGGATTCCAAGTGTGGCCTTACCAAAGCATTATAAAGTGGTATTAACACTTCACATGATCTTGATTCTCTCCCTCAACTATCCAGGGTCCCACTAAGTCCAGAAGGAATAAGACTATATAAAATGTTTTTTTTAAAAAAAACAAAAACAAAAGACAAGTAGAGAAAGGAAGTGTAGACCATGACTTTCAAGAAGAAGATCAAAAGGTGAGATTTCAATTGCATGTAACTGTCATCTTGACTTTTTAACCCTTCCTTCAGAACATCCTTGCTCAGTTTACAACATTCTGTTGGGTAATTAGCACAATGTACATATTAACAGAGTTGGAAGGTACATTTTAGGTCAACTAGTCCAACCCCCCTCCCACAAACAGGAGACCCTACACCATTATGGCAGTCAAATTTCTTCTTGAAAGCCTCCAGTGATGAAGTTCCCACAACTTCCAGAGGCAACTTCTGTTCCATTGCTTGATTGTACTCACTGTCAGAAAATGTCTCCTTATTACCAGGTTAAATTTCTCCTTGATGCTTCTCTCATTGTCTGTGGCATGGCTTCTTTCGATCTTTTGACTTCTGCCAGCATGAAATGAAATTTTCAAGTTGCCCTGCCCCTTAGAATGAAATGACGTCTGCCCTGTTAAATTTCAGATGGACTGATGCAGAGGTTTAAAGCCCATGTCACACTGAACCAACGGATGCAAAGAGGATGTAAAACGGACAAAAAACCTTGCCATCCATTCGAAAACGCGATGTACTCACTGCCTCCATTTGGCTTCCTCTCTATCCGTCCAGCATCCGTTTATTGACGTTTCATCCGCTCCAAAAGTTTTGGGCTGCCCAAAACTTTTGCGAGGAAAATGTATCCAGTTCATCCATTCTGCATCCGCTACGCATCCGCTAGGCATCCGTTACGCATCCGTTATGTATCCACTATATCCGCTAGGCATCCGCGCAACTTGCATCTGCCCGGACGCAGGGAAGAAGCGGAACAGATGCAGAACGGATGCAGAACGGATGCCAAGTGGATGCAGAACGGAAACAAAGCATTTAAAACGGAAAAAACGTTTGCAGAGGGGACCTATCTCGGATATTAAGGATGTCTAGAGGATGCCTAGAGGATGCAAAGGGACACCTAGGGGAAAACCTATGCTGCCTATAAAAAGGGGGAGCAACTCACTTGGATCTCACTTTCAGACCAGCAGCCCTGCGGTGCAGACCTCTGCAGCCTTCATCTGACTCTTCCTCTTCCACAGCATCTAATCATGTCCACCGTGGATCGTAACACAGTCCTTTTGGCAGCCACCATCCTTCTGCAACAGTGCGAAGCCATCTACAGGCTCTGTGAACTCTACTACGGGAAGAAAAAGAGGCGGCCAAGAAGCATCTGGGTCCGAAGATAGATCACCAGAAGAGCAGAGGACGGACTGTACAACAAGCTGATGGTGGCGCTCAGGAACGAAGACACTCGGGCATTCCAGAACTTCATGAGGATGCCTCCAGCCATGTTTGACGAACTTGTGCAGTGGCTGACACCCAGGTTGACCAAGCAGAGCACCAACTTCCAGCCCAGCCTGGACCCTGGGCTCAAGGTGGCACTCACTCTGCGCCACCTGGCCTCAGGGACCACCTACAGCAGCATGCAGTACGGATGGAGGGTGCCACACAACACCATCAGCATTGTGGTCAGAGAAGTGGTGCAGACCATCATCGAAGAATACCTGGAGGAGCTCCTCCAGTGCCCCACCACTGAAGAAGGATGGAAGAAAGTTGCAGAGCAGTGGTATCAGAAGTGGAACTTCCCCCACACCGTTGGAGCCATAGATGGCAAGCACGTGGCCTGCAAATCTCCAGCCAAGTCGGGGTCCACTTATTTCAACTACAAGGGCTTCTTCAGCATCATCCTCTTCGCCATGGTCGATGCTGACTACAAGTTCATGTACATCGATGCTTCAGGCAACGGCTCATCTTCAAATGCCCAGGTATACAACACCAGTCACCTCAAAGAGGAGCTGGAAGGCCACCTCATCGTGGGCTTCCCAGATCCAGAACCCGTGCCCAACGACACACAAGATGTGTCCTACTTCATCGTGGGGGATGACGCCTTCTCCCTCACAACCTACCTCATGAAGCCCTACACTTCCAGACTCCTGACCCGTGAAGAGAGGATCTTCAACTACAGGCTGTCCAGGGCAAGGCGGGTGGTGGAGAACGCCTTTGGCATCCTGGCCAACAGGTTCCAGGTACTTCTCACCACCATGCAGCATCGCCCAGAGACCGTGAGGAGGATCATGGAAGCTTGCTGCATCCTGCACAATCTCATGCGCACCTGCTACCCAGTCTTGCAGAACAGGCTCGTGGACCTCCAACAAGGCAATGGGGACATGGAACCTGGGGAATGGAGGCAAGGGCAAAACCTGATCGACACTGAGGATGTGCAAGGCCCCAACAGAGCCTCACATGAAGCGAAGAAGCAGTGCAACCTCCTGAGACACTGGTGCAACTCCCCAGCTGGAGCAGTGGAGTGGCAAGACAGGATGATAGATGACTAATAGATGCTTCCTTCAGACTGTCTCATCACACGGATGAGATTGGGCCATGTATGTTGGGTTGGCCTACAATGAACAGGGCGTTTAATAAAGAGTTGTGTTTATGTTGACATGTGTGGATAATTATTACATTATTATTGATAATAAAGGGCCGTAGGTGTGGCACTTGGGAGGGTGGACCATACAGTCCCACTATGCTTGCACTGGAGGTTTATCTATCCCACTGCTATCCTAACCCATCCCATAGCTATTACCCATTCCACAGGTATCCTAACCCATCCCAAAGCTATCCTTACCCATCCCACAAGCATGCAAAGGCTTAAACCATTTCTAAAAGTTTCCAGCAAGACTTTATTAAAAAAAAAAAGAAATGAAGCAAGTGTGTGAATCATAAATAGACTTTATTAACAACAAGCTATGAGACAAAAATGAGTCTCTGGCACTCCTCTTGGTCGCTCAGTCTCAGGGGTGAAGGGTGCAGGTGCTGTGGAGGTGGCTGGTGCTGGAGTGCTTGTCATCAGCTCCCTCTTGCCAGGGCTGGCAGCAGATGGCTGAGGCTTGCTGTGCTTCCGCATGGTTGTGGGATTGCTGGCTGGCAGGGAGACTGGCAGAAACCAAGGCTGGCAGGAAGGCTGGCAGGCAGGCAGGCAGGCAGGCACCAAGGCTGGCAGGCAGACTGGCTGGCAGACTGGTTTGCAGGAAGGCTGGCAGGGAGGCTGGCAGGGAGGCTGGCAGCAAGGCTGGTAGCAAGGCTGGCAGCAAGGCTGGCAAGGCAGACATGCAGGCAGGGCAGGCAAGGCAGTCGATGTGTCTGGAAGCAGGTCTTTCCTCTGAATGGCGACCTGCTTCCGAGCTGCTTCCGTTATATCCGCGGGGCTGACGCAATGCATCCTCCCCGCATGCGCAATTAACGCCAGGCATCTATTAGGCTTCCGCTGTGCATCCGCTGTGCATCCGCTGTATCCGTTCCGCGTCCGCTTTGCATCCACTCTGCGTCCTCCCTGCGTCCGTGTTATCCACTCCGGTTATGCAAATTTTTGCCCCTTTTGAGAGCGGATAACAACGGATGGAACCTTTTTACTCGTCCTCTGTGTCCTTTTTGCGTCCGTTGGGCAGTGTGACATGGGCTTAAGACAAGTCACAGTCTTTTCTGGGAATTTTTCAGAAGTTGAATTGTTTCTATTTGGGGACCTGAGAGAACAAATTTCTTTCAATGAGCAGATGGTTGCCTTAATTTGGGGGGAAATTAGAAAAAGGACATTTGGGGGAATTTCTGTGCCTAGGCATCTTTCATATTGTCTTGGAACAAATGAAATATATTTACTGCGCCTTCTTAAATAGTCATCTGAGTAGTACTGCCCAAATGCATTTTGCTTGTGGTGGTTATATGATCAGCATTGACTCTTTATTTACAACAGCTTTAACTGGGTTATCTATTTGACAGCTTTTTTTTTGGGGGGGGGGTTGCACACAATGCTTGGAGCCACAAATAACAAATTTAAGTTAAAAAAAATCAGTCTTAGCCTATTGTTCATATATTTCACCTGTCTTGATTAACCCAGCTATGCAAACAAATCCACGCCATAATCAAATAATGTTTGGCAAAAGACATCTGGTTTCACATCACCTTCCAAGCCCAACCCTTTGCTTATCAAGGTTTGAAAACAGTAGAAGGAATTGAGAAGGCTATTTCCTGTGAAAGGAACAAGAGTTCCCAGGAACAATGAAAGATGTGAGCTTCACCTAGATCAAAGAGGCAAAGTTCTTGTTCTCTCCATCAATATAGGAGGAAAGAAATAAAAGGATAGTTTATTTAGAGCAAAGAGGAGCCTTTCAAAGGGAGCATGGCAGAACCTATCTGGAGCAGAAGATATCCTATTTAGAGTGAAGTGTGGCCCATCTGTAGTAAGGTACAGGGGTGGGATTCAAATTTTGTAACAACCGGTTCTGTGGGCATGGCTAGGTGGGCATGGCCTGGTGGGCATGGCTAGGTGGGCATGGCTAGGTGGGCATGGCTAGGTGGGCATGGCTAGGTGGGCATGGCCATGTGACAGGGTGGACATGGCTTCTTCTTTTTCTTTCCTTTTCTTTTCTTTGGCACCCCCCCTAATTTTTTGGGCCTTCTGGACCTCAGGGAAGCCTCCTGGGATGGTGTTTTTGCTCCCAGAAACCTTCTCTGGAGCCCAGGAAGGCAAAAAATGAAGGAGATGGGGGGTGCTCTGCCCCCCTCTATTTTTTGCCTTCCTGGGCTTCAGGTTCTCCAAACTGTGCAGAATCATAACAACCAGTTCTATAGAACTGGTCCGAACTTCAGTATGGTTCCAGGAACCTGGTGACCACCTTCTTCTTCTTCTTCTTCTTCTTCTTCTTCTTCTTCTTCTTCTTCTTCTTCTTCTTCTTCTTCTTCTTCTTCTTCTTCTTCTTCTTCTTCTTCTTCTTCTTCTTCTTCTTCTTC
>BLBF01010762.1:0-14920 GCA_015471245.1 Laticauda colubrina | reverse complement strand
TTCTTTTGGTATATGGTGTGTCCCAGTGTGCCATCTGTTCTTTTGTATATTAGTACATCGAGGAATGGCAGTTGTTTGTTTATTTCCATTTCCATGGTGAACTTGATTTTGGGGTGTGTATTGTTTAGGTGTGTTAGGAAATTGTTTAGGTTTTCTTTTCCATGGGGCCAAATCACAAATGTGTCATCTATGTATCTTAGCCATAATTTGGGTTTGTGGGTGGCATTAGCCAGGGCTCTGGATTCGAAATCTTCCATGAACAGGTTTGCAATGACGGGTGACAGTGGTGATCCCATCGGGGCTCCTTCAATTTGCTTGTATCTTTGTCCTTTGTATATGAAATATGTGTTGGTTAGGCAGTGTTCTGTTAGTTCCATGAGGTCTTTAGCTGGTTGGTATTTATTTTTGATGATTTCAAGAGTTTCTTTTATTGGGACTTGAGTGAATAGTGAAACCACGTCGAAACTTACAAGCAGATCTTCTTGTTCCACGTGTAGATCTTTGATCATTTCTAAGAAGTGGTATGAGTTTTGTACATATGAAGCTGCGGTTTCAGCATGCACTCTCAAATAGAAAGCTCTCCACGCCACAAAACAGACAAACACCTGAGCACAAACAGACTCCCTCTGATGCCTCCAACTCAAACACCCCCCCACCAGGCACCCAGGTGAAACCTAGCTTCCTAATTGATAACAGCCATCCTTTCACACGAAGCCAAGCTGCACTGATAGCCTCTAACACAGGAACAGAGTGTTGCCAGCCAATCAAAGCCACAAAACAGACAGAAGAAACCAGATACACCAATCAATCAAACTCCAAGTCCAGTGAACACAGATCCAGGCTCCCAGCCAATCAGAATGGACCAGCCTCAAATTTGAAACCAGGAACTAACTAACTAATACAGAGGCCTGAGGATGGCAGATGAGATTCTGCTGACATAGAACTAGAAGATCTGCTTGTAAGTTTTGACGTGGTTTCACTATTCACTCAAGTCCCAATAAAAGAAACTCTTGAAATCATCAAAAATAAATACCAACCATCTAAAGACCTCATGGAACTAACAGAACACTGCCTAACCTATACATATAAAATTATTTGTATCTGGGGCTGGCAGCTAAAACATATGATGACTGATTGCAGGAACTGGGTAAGGCTAGTCTAGTGAATAGAAGGACCAGGAGAGACATTGGACAGTGTTCCAATATTTTAGGGTCTGCCGCAGAGAGAGAGGGCATCAAACTATTTCCAAAGCACCTGTAGGCCAGACAAGGAATAATGTATGGAAACTGAACAAGGAGAGATTCAACCTGGAAATAAGGAGAAATTTTCTGACAGTGAGAACAATCAACCAATGGAACAGCTTGACTTCAAAAATTGTGGTAGTTTCATCACTGGAAGCCTAATCTGCTAATTTGCTAATCTGCTAATCTGTTCTCTCTCTCCCTCTTTCCCTCTATCTGTAGATTAATCCTTTCAGGATTAGCATAAAAATACAAAGAAAGAGGAGGAGGAATGGGGGACGGGGAAATCTGTTCAGCTTTTTTGCATTAGCAAGAGAAACTTAAAAAATCAGAATCATTTCACATTTTGCACATCTTCTCTCATGCCTTAAAAACTTTGCTTTAACTTTCATTGGAGCACAGCAATTTTACCATAATCACTGGGAAACATGACCTACAAAAAGTTCTCAGCCATATTGCAAAACAGTAAGAACTAAAGACATCCCCGCCATATCCCTACCGACTCTTCAACCATATTTCTAAAAAGACAAGTATAAGAACAATATAATTAAAGGGAGTCCCTGCTGACATGGAACTGGCATATTCTTCCTGGAAGACTGTTCTTCAGAAGAAGATTTGAAGCTCCCTGAAAAGCAGTTTCCTCTTAGGAACCAGATGGTTCCTTAATAACAAGTTAACTCCTGCTCAGTTCAAAGGAGCATCATCATGCAGAAGCTTAGTGCTTTCAACTATATGTACCCACCTGAAAAACTTTAGGTTACCTGATTTTAATTGTGAAAATCCAGATGATTGATCACTAGATGTCAACAAAGAGATTACTGTGTTTTCTAACTTTGTTTCCTTTTAATGGTCAAACAGATTTTTTCAGCTCAGGTCTAAGATTTGTCATGAGATGAAGACTTATCATAAATTCTCCTTCCATCTGAGATCAGACTTGAGTAAGAATCTAAGAAACCATAGCATCTGGATATTGTGGAAAGCCTGTTGCTCGATATCCATGGAATTTTTCTAGCTCTTTATTCTGCTGTGTTAATGCATCAGACAGTACCAAACCTCCAATATTAAGTATGTTCTGTATACTGGCTCATTGGGAAGTCTAAGGTAGGTTGTCAGTGTTAAACTGAAATATATCTGAAGGCAGCAGATTGAAACAAACCTTTTCCTTGCTATGTTAGGAGTGGTGAAGAGGCCTAGAGGTGGAGCTCTCGCCTCACAATTAGGAGGCTGTGAGTTTGTTCCTAGATAGAGGCAGATATTTCTCTCTGGGCACACTGAGAATATATCTTCTGAAACAATCTCCACATTGGTGACAGGAAGGGCATCTGGCCATTAAAACACTCTGCTAGCTCCATTCAGTTGTCCAGATTCCACTCCACAAGGGATTATGGGGTCATTAAATGAAGATGATGATGAAGGTTCCTAAAGCAGTAGATGTCATTGTAAGTTCTGCAAATTGGACTTAGAGTTATATTATTATGGTAACAACCATGAATATAAAAACATATTGAGAGGGATCATTTGTCCTTCCCTGTGTGATCTCATTGCATATTCATTTGTTAGTTTTAAAAATCTTTTCTGGTGATATGTGTGTGTGTGTTTAAAACTATCATCAGTTCTGAAAAGGAAACATGTGGCAAGAGAAACCCAAGAAAGATAATACTTTTTTCTGGACAATCTACTGTTGCTTGGACCACAGTGCTGCTGATAAACCCTTCCATTTCCCTTCCTTCACTCCCATCTTCATGATAAGAAGATATATCTAGGGACATATGCTACCAGGAGGAAATCAATTACCTTAATGGCATCAACACTACATAGGCACACATTACATTTCTCTTTCCTGATTAGTGGAAATCTAGAATCAAACCTGCAGAATGGGATTTGAGATTTAAGGCTTAAAATATGTTTTACACAAGCTGTAACTATTAACCAATTAACACATAAGACCACTTAATGAATTCATCTCCAAATATCTTGTAGTTTTTAAGATCTGATTTGAATCTACGATATTTCTTGAGACAGAGTAACTAGTAATAAGAGGAAAAGGCAAGCTATTTTTATCAATACTATATGTGTCAAGCATCACACGGACGTTATTTGGCAGAAAATAATGATAATTTATAATTTTAAGAGCTTATGTATTGATATACTAATATTTTATTTTAGGAATACATTGACCTTGTATTATCTAAGCAGTTTTAAGAAACATCTTTTGCTAGAATTTGTTTGTGTAAGTAATTTTCATAGCCACTTTTGTTGTCATAATTGCAAATCACCCAGAGGATTTGACTTCTGTGGTTTTATAAATCCAAAAAATGAATAAATAATAAATAGAATATAATAGAATTCTTTATTGGCCAAGTGTGATTGGACACACAAAAAATTGTTTTGGTACATTTGGTTTTCAAGATGGCTGCTCACATGGATGCTGCGGCTAACTGGTCCTTCTTTTAGTGTATGGTGTGTATGATTCTGTGTGTGTTTTGGATTCTTTCCTTGATTGAATCCTATGGGGCAAGGAGCATCTATAGTCGGCCAGCCTTGTTACAAATTGGATTGACATGTGAAAAGGCTATTATGGATGATTTTATACATTCTCATAACATATCGAAGGAGGCAGCTAGCCCCCTGGGCAAGCCATGGATCACTATCCCTATAGAAAGGAGGAAGAGGCAGAAAAAGAAGAACAGGAAGAGGAAGAGAGGATGCCGTGCTGGGTTTTCTTTAAGCTGAGTAAGTTTCCATACAAGCTTTCAATTCCAAGTATATTTATTACCAATGCAAGATCTCTGACTAACAAAATGAATGAATTAAGGCTACAGATTGCAAAAACTAAATTCATCAAGAACTGCTGTGTTTTGCTAATCACTTGGCTTCATTCATTCATTCCAGACGCAGCTGTTGAGCTGGAAGGCCACATAGCTCACAGGCAGGACAGGAGTAGAGATTCTCGCAAGATCAAAGGGGGAGGTTTAAGTCTTTATATGAACAAAAGCTGGTGTATCAATACAAAGACTGTAGACAGCCACTGCTCCATGGATCTGACTATGTATATGATGCTTAAATGTAGACCCATATATCTTCCATGGGAATTCAGCATGGTTTTGATTACTGCAGTCTATGTCCCACCTGATGCCAATACTACCATAGTTTTGGGATTCTTGTATAACATTGTTACTAATTAGCAGAATAAGTATCCTGATGCTGTGCATATCATTGCAGGGGACTTTAATCAAGCTGATTTAAAAGAAGTGCTCCTTAAATTTTATCAGCATGTTAAGTGTGCTACTAGAGGAGCAAACATATTGGACAAAGTATATACCAACATCAAACATGGCTATAAGGTTATACAATTACCACATTTGGGACAATCAGACCATATGTCACTGCTTTTAGCACCAGCTCCCTCTTAGGAGACAGGCTCTGCCTATAATAAAGACAGTGAAATCTTGGCCAGAAGATGCTTCCCAACAACTTCAGGATTGTTTTGAGAACACAAATTGGGACATCTTTTACCACCCTGACCTAGAGGTGCACACTGCAACTGTTCTGTGCTATATCAAACACTGCACAGATGCTATCACTGTGGATAAACATATTAGGATCTATCCCGATCAGAAACCCTGGATGACCAAGGAAGTCCAGCACCTCTTGTGTGACAGGACCAAGGCCTTTAGGTCTGCCAGAGCTAATCTGAAGAAAGGTATTTGGAAGGCCACGACTGATTATAAGAGGAAGATTAAGGATAATTTTTATAGCATGAGGCAGGTGTGGCGAGGCATTCAACAAATTAGAAACCATCAACTGACCAATGTCATCCCTGCTGAGGGGGATGCTTCATTGGCAGAGGAACTGAATCATTTCTTTGCTCGCTTTGAAGTGGAGACATCAGAGACAGATAAAACACAACTACCAGCCAATTGTAGCCCCTACCTTATTGTGGAGGAACAGGAGGTGAGCAGCATTCTGAGGGCTGTGGACCTTAGAAAGACTGCCAGTCCTGACAGTATCTCTGGCTGAGTGCTTAAAGACTGTGCTGATCAGTTGGCTGGAGTCTTTACCAGGATCTTCAATCGGTCTTTATCCCAGTCCACTATTCCATCTTGTTTGAAGGCTTCCACCATTGTTCCGCTGCCAAAGAAGTTCCCTATCAATAACCTTAATGATTACAAACCATTGGCACTCACTCCTATCACAATGAAATGCTTTGAGAAATTGGTCTGCGGGCACATCATTTCTGGTCTTCTACATACATTTGATAAACACCAGTTTGCATACAGAAAAAATAGATCTACAGAGGACGCTATAGCCATCACTCTTCACATTGCTGACTCATCTAGAACAGCAGGGGGCGGCCATGTGAAAATGCTTTTTGTGGATTTTAGTTCTTCATTTAACACAATTTTTCCACATAGACTAGTGTCTAAACTTCTGGATCTTGGACTTTCAAATTCAATCTGCCTTTGGATTGTGGATTTCCTGTCTGGCTGCTCATAGAGGGTCAGATTAGGTAATCATACCTCTTCAGACCTTATTCTTAACACTGGTACACCACAGAGTTGCATGTTGAGTCCCTTACTCTACACTCTTTATGTACACAACTGCATTCCCACTCATGCTAGTAATACCTTTGCTAAATTTGCAGATGATACAACAGTGGTGGGACTTATCTCCAGGGAGATGAGTCTGCCTACTGAGATGAGGTGGACCAGTTGCTTTTGTGGTATGGAGACAATAACTTGCTCCTCAACACCAATAAGATCAAGGAGCTTATAGTGGATTATAGAAGGAACAGATCAGACATCCAGCCCTTGCTTATCAATGGAAACCGAGTGGAGCTAGTGGCCAATTTTAAGTTTCTGAGTGTTACCCTAAAAGAGGAACTGACCTGGGGTGCCCACATTGCAGCCCTAGTCAAAAGAGCCCAGCAGAGATTATCCTTCCTGAGGCTTCTCAGAAAACAACAACTGAATGAGAAACTGCTGATGACCTTCTACCGCTACACCAAAGAGAGCATTTTAACATACTGCACCTCTGTATGGTTTGCCAACTGCTCACTGACAGATAGGAAAGCACTCCAGAGGTTAATGTCATTGCCCAGAAGATCATTGGTTGCCCTCTCCCCTCTTTGGAAGAGCTTTATAGCTCCTGCTACCTTAAGGCCGTGTCACACTGACCAACGGATGCAAAAAGGACACAACGGAAGAGAAAAATGTTACATCCGTTGTATCCGCGCTCAAAAGGGGCAAAAATTTGCATAATTGGAGCGGACAACACAGAACGCGGGGAGGACGCAGGACGGATGCAAAGCGGATGCGGAACGGAAGCACAGCGGATGGAAGCAGATGGCGTGTCCGCTAGGCTTCCGGGGGGGCCCAGCGAAGCGGACACGGAACGGAAAAAGCGGATGCAGAATGGATGCACAGCGAATGAAGCGGATGCACAGCGGATGCACAGCGGATGCACAGCGGAAGCCTAATGGATGCCTGGCGTTAATTGCGCATGCGGGGGGGATGCATTGTGCAAGCCCCCCGGATATAAAGGGAAGCAGCTCGTACGTCTAGCATTCCGAGGAAAGACCTGCTGCTGGACACTTTGAGTTCCTTGCCTGCATGTCTGCCTGCAAGCCTTGCTGCCAGCCTGCCTCCAAGCCTGCCTCCCAGCCTCCTGGGCAGCCTCCCTTCCAGCCTTGCTGGCAGCTTGCCTTCCAGCCTCCCTTCCAGTCTTGCTGGCAGCCTGCCTTCCAGCCTCTCTTCCAGTCTTGCTGCCAGCCTGCCTTCCAGCCTCCCTGCCAGCCTTGCTGCCAGCCTGCCTTCCAGCCTCCCTGCCAGCCAGTCTGTCTGCCAGCCTTGCTGCCTGCCTTCCTGCCAGCCTTCCTGCCAGGCTTCCTAACAGGCTTCCTGCCAGCCTTGGTGCCAGCCTTCCTGCCAGCCTTGGTGCCTGCAAGCCTTCCTGCCAGCCTCCCTGCCAGCCAGCAACCCCACAACCATGGGGAAGAAGCGAAAGTCTCAGCAACCTGCCGCCATCCCTGGCAAGAGGGACAGGGCCACCCTCCCGCCCCATGTCCCAGACTCTGCTTCTGCTGGGGCTTCTGCTGCTTGGGCTCACTCTTCTGTTGCTGGAGCTTCTGCTGTAGCTGCTCCTGGCGGTGGTGCTTCTGCTGCATACTCTGCTGAAGCTGCTCCTGGTCCTGCTGGTCCTGCTTGTTCTGCTTGTGCTCCTGGTCTTGCTGACCCTGCTGCTGGTGCTTTCTCTGCTGCTGCTCATCCTGGTCTTGCTGCTGCTGCTGCTGCTGCTGCTGCTGCTGCTTATGATCCTGCTGGTAATTATGCTGCTGCTGCTGCTGCTGATGATGATGATGATGATTATGATCCTGCTGGTGCTGCTGCTGCTGCTGCTGCTGTTGGTGTGGAGGAGCAGCCCCTACAACCTGTAAGCCCCTCTGATGAGGGCCCATCTGGTCCTGCCAAAGGGAGGAAGAGGCGTATGCAACAACGGGAGAGGAGGCAGTATTACATCGAGGAAGCGCACGAGGATGAGGTGCTGGAGTGGCTGAGAGAGAACGACTATCTGTGGCGGAAGGGACACCGGCTGTACAGGGACACCAAGCGGAAGCAGGCTGCTTGGAGAGAGAGGTCTGCAGAGTCTGGGTTGCACTTCGGAGGTGCTCCTCAGCTGGTGGAAGCACATGCACACCTGGTACGGGAAGCTGCACCGCAAAAAATCTGGCCAGGCCAGGGTTAAGCTGATGGACAGAAAGAACTATGTCATGGCCAAGTGCAGCTTCCTGGAGGGTGAGGTCCGCCACCGAGGAGCACCAGGAGCCCAAATCTCTACCCTCTCTCTCCGGCAGCCTGCTGGGAACCAGTCCTCTGGCGGCCGAGAGTCAGTCCCTATCTCCATGCAGGTTTCTGTGGAGCGTGCCACGGCGGAGAATCCCCGGGCAGGTGTTGAAAGCGTGGTGGAGAGCGATGAGGACTCCCTGGTGCGGTGGGAGAAAGGAGACATCGAGTCCACCACTGCCGAAGCTGCATCCACCCACACCTCTGCCACCACAGTAAGGCAGAGAGCCGGACAGCAGGAGGGGCAGAGCCACAAGGTCCTGGTGGAGATCAGGGACACCATCCGCACCAGCATAGGTCTCCTCTCTCAGCTGGTACCCATCGAATCCTCCTCCTCCAACCACAAGCCCTTCCTCAATTATGTGAACCAGACCCTCAAGGAGATGGCGGATCCCCAGTACCAGGTGGTGAAGGAGAGGATCACCACGCTGCTTAACAACCCTCCAGACCCAGAGGCACCTGCTCCCACCCAGTCCAGGTCTGCTCCTCCACCCCAGGTGATGTCCCTCCCATACCAAGGCTTCCCACACCCCCTCACCTACCAGGGCTACAGCTACCCGGAGGTCCAGCAGCACAGACAGCAGCCCTTACAGATGCAGGCACAGAGTCATCGGGCGACACCGCTGCCACCGGTTCCAATGATGCCACCGATGCCAACCTTGACAGTCCTCACCCCTCTGCAGAGCAGGCAGCCCCACTACACTGCTCCTTCCTCCATCCCACAGCCAAGCCCGGCCTCAGTACATCTATCCTCAGTACTAGGGCTGACACCCCATGGCATGGAGGAAGGACCTCTCAGCATTGCGGGGCTGAGCCAGCTGTCCGACACCTTCCTCAACACACCGTCCCCTGTTGTCCTCTCGGGGCTAGGCACTCAAATAACACCTCAGACCAGCACTGCAGCAGCACCCACCTCCACAGCACCTGCTCCCTAAAACGTAGCCTGGGCACACACCTCCGAGTGACCAAGAGGAGTGCCAGAGACTGCCTGCCTGGATATTTGTGGACTTTATTTGGACACTTGACTTGGGTCATGTTTATTTTACAGCTTGTTGTTCAATAAAGTTTATCTTTGTTTCACACACTTGCTTCATTAATTTTTTTCTATAAAGTCTGGGTGGAAACTTTTAGAAATGGTTTAGCCTTTGCATGCTTGTGGGATGGGTTAAGATAGCAGTGGGATGTGCAGGGATACCTGTGGGATGGGTTAAGATAGCTGTGGGATGGGAAGGGATACCTGTGGGATGGGTTAAGAGAGCTGTGGGATGGGAATGGATACCTGTGGGATGGGAAGGGATACTTGTGGGATGGGTTAAGATAGCTGTGGGATGGGAAGGGATACCTGTGTGATGGGCAGGGATACCTATGGGATGGGTAATAGCTGTGGGATAGATAAACCTCCAGTGCAAGCATAGTGGGACTGTATGGTCCACCCTCCCAGGTGCCACCCCTATGGCCCTTCATTATCAATTACAATGTAAGCATTGATCCACATATGTCAACATAAACACAACTCTTTATTAAACGCCTTGTTCATTGTAGGCCAACCAAACATACATGGCCCAATCTCATCCATGTGATGAGACAGGCTGAAGGAAGCATCCATTAAGCATCTACCATCCTGTCTTGCCACTCCACCGCTCCAGCTGGGGAGTTGCACCAGTGTTTCAGGAGGTTGCGCTGCTTCTTCGCCTCATGTGAGGCTCTGTTGGGCCCTTGCACATCCTCAGTGTTGATCAGGTTTCGCCCTTGCCTCCATTCCCCAGGCTCCATGTCCCCATTGCCTTGCTGGAGGTCCACGAGCCTGTTCTGCAAGACTGGGTAGCGGGTGCGCATGAGATTGTGCAGGATGCAGCAAGCTTCCACGATCCTCCTCATGGTCTCTGGGCGATGCTGCATGTTGGTGAGAAGTACCTGGAACCTGTTGGCCAGGATGCCAAAGGCATTCTCCACCACCCGTCTTGCCCTGAACAGCCTGTAGTTGAATATCCTCTCTTCACGGGTGAGGCATCTGGAGGTGTAGGGCTTCATGAGGTAGGTTGTGAGGGAGAAGGCGTCATCCTCCATGATGAAGTAGGGCACATCTTGCATGTCATTGGGCAGCGGGTCTGGATCTGGGAAGCCCACCATGAGGTTGCTTTCCAGCCCCTCCTTGAGATGACTGTCATTGTATACCTGGGCATCTGAAGATGAGCCGTTGCCTGAAACATCGATGTATATGAACTTGTAGTCAGCATCAACCATGGCAAAGAGGATGATGCTGAAGAAACCCTTGTAGTTCTGATAAGTGGACCCCGACTTGGCTGGAGCTTTGCAGGCCACGTGCTTGCCATCGATCGCTCCAACGGTGTGGGGGAAGTTCCACTTCTGATACCACTGCTCTGCAACTTTCTTTCATCCTTCTTCAGTGGAGGGGCACTGGAGGAGCTCCTCCTTGTATTCTTCGATGATGGCCTGCACCACTTCTCTGACAACAAAGCTGATGGTGCTGGGTGGCACCCTCCAGCCGTACTGCATGCTCCTGTAGGTGGTCCCTGAGGCCAGGTGGTGCAGAGTGAGTGCCACCTTGAGCCCAGGTTCCAGGCTGGGCGGGAAGTTGGTGTTTGTCTTGGTCAACCTGGGTGTCAGGCGCTGCACAACTTCGTCAAACATGGCTGGAGGCATCCTCATGAAGTTCTGGAACACCCGAGGGTCTTCGCTCCTGAGCTCCACCATCAGCTTGTCGTAAAGTACGTACTGCGCTCTGCTGGCGAACCATCTTTGAAGCCACACTTTTTTTGGGTGCCTCCTTTTCTTCCCGTAGTACTGTTCACAGAGACTGTAGATGGTTTTGCAGTGTTGCAGAAGGATGTTGGCTGCTGAAAGGATTTTGTCGCAATCCACGGTGGACATGACTGGATGCTGTGGAAGAGGAAGAGGCAGATGAAGGCTGCAGAGGTCTGCACTGCTGGGCTGCTGTTCTGAAAGTGTGAAGCAGGCGAGTTGCTCCCCCTTTTTATGGGTAGTGTAGGTTTTCCACTAGGCATCCTCTAGGCATCCTCTAGGCATCCTCTAGGCATCCTCTAGGCATCCTCTAGACATCCTTAATATCCGAAATAGGTCCCCTCTGCGAATTTTAAATGCTTTGTTTCCATTCTGCATCCGTTCTGCATCCATTCTGCATCCGTTCCGCGTCCGTTCCGCTTCCTCCCTGCGTCCGGGCAGATGCGAGTTGCGCGGATGTGCAGCGGACACCAAGCTGATATAGCGGATGCGTAGCGGATGCGTAACGGATGCGTAGCCGATGCGTAGCGGATTGCAGAATGGATGAACTGGATACATTTTCGGCGCAAAAGTTTTAAGCAGCCTAAAACTTTTGGAGCAGATGAAACGTCCATAAACGGATGCTGGATGGATAGAGAGGAAACCAAACGGAGGCAGTGAGTACATCGCGTTTTCGAATGGATGTCAAGCTTTTTTGTCCATTTTACTTCCTCTTTGCATCCATTGGTGCAGTGTGACAGGGGCTTTAAGAAAGTTCAAAACATTCTCAAAGATCCATCTCATCCTGGGAAACCTTTTTTTTAACTATTACCATCTAGCAGATGGTACAGAATAATAAAAAAAAGGACAAATAGGTTGAAAAACAGCTTCTATCCCAGGGCAGGAGCTCTGTTGAATTCTGCTGTATAGTCCAGTGTTGGTGTAGTGCCAGAGGATTTCTGGTTCAATGTGTGAAGGGTGAAGGATGTGTGTTTGTGTTTATTTTCACGGTCATGGTCATGATGTGCACTGAAGATGTTGTTTGAGTCATTGTATGAGGTGCAATGACAATAAAGTAAAACTAAAACTAAATATGCTCTCAGTGTACATAAAAGAAAATATACATTCATCAAGAGTCAAGATAATAAAATAAGATAACAACAGCAGATGACAATTATTGAAAGTATTAGCAGTCAAATTAGCCTTTCTCCAGAATTTGTAGTTAGCAGTGGGTGTTTGGTTACTATAATGATACAAGAATGAAATACAATCCTTCTCATTTCTTTTGTTTTTACAGCAACCTTGCTACTTGTTTCAGAAATGTGTATACTTTTTTGGAGCTTGGATTTATTTATTGGATTGTTGCTTGCAATACTAAGATTATTTAGGATAAACAGCAACTTGTCTCCCATTGCTTCTCCCTGCCCCACCAGATTTAGCATGAGGAAATGACCTGGGTCTCTTCCATCAAACAACCTTGTTTGACACTGGACTCATGCCTTCTCTATTTCTGTGCCCTGTAAAACACCATCCCTTCAAAAATAGCTAACAAATGATTAGCCTTTTGTAAGGAAGTGGAGACTGGCTGCTCCCCAAGAATCTGAGTCAGGCAATGAGTTCTCCTGGTAATGTAGCTCTTTGCTGGGAGTTATTGTTCCAACTGGGAGTCATGGGTTTACATTATTATGATGGGTTTAATCTTTGTATGGCAGTCAGAGTCCATGCTGGTTGAATGAATGGCTCCATAAATGGTTTAAATAAATGTTAAATTCTAGTAGAATTAATAAATACAGCATTAAGAACAACTAACATCTCTAAGCATACCTCATAAGATATCCTGAGACTTTCCAGGGCTCAACTTCCTAAAAGCACTAACTTTTAAGTTTTAGATATGCAATGACAAAGCAGCAGGATGAAAATTATCATCTTTTCTAGGTGTGGTGAACATTTTCTCCCAGCCAGTGAACAGCCCGGTAAAGTTATATCTAAGCAGTGAGGTGTGAGAAAGAATATTATTTCATTATGGCTCTGTGTAAGCTCACTCAATGCCAGATGAAAGAACTTTCATTATTGAGGGGAGAAAACTGGAAAAATATCATCCTTGCTCATTCTTTGAGTGGCATTTTTTTTTTACACACTCAAATTAGAACGAGATGGCTAAGCGAGATGCTCCAACTCCTAATTTTGATCAACAGCAAAACATTTGCTCTGGAATCTAGAGATTTCAATCCCAGCTGGAACAGCAACCTTTCCCCTATAATTAATTTTTGTGTGCTGCAGTCCATTAGAGAAGAGAGTGACAGGCTCTAGATGCAGATTACCGGCTCGTATATGGCCCAGAGGAACATTATGGTCTTAATTAAAGGTGGCACAATATGTCACTGGTGGTGATGATTTCAGCATTTTTAATACAGCCGGCACCTCACCACCTTAAGAGAATCCCAGTAGCTGGCAATTGAATAATTGAAAGGCAGATCATGTTCTTGTGAGTTTTTCAGGACTGCTATTGGGAATACTTGATAATTTATGATGGCTTACACCACCAAATTAATTACATTTTCCTTATCCCACATGTCTATTTTTCCCCCTTTAAATCAGGGCTAGGTTTGAATTTAAAATAACAATGTTGTACTTGTACATGCTGTCAGACCAGGCAGCAGCTAGGTAATAATGCCAACAAATTTACTCATTGTTCCTCCAAAGTGTCATTTATCTTCACATCGCCATGTCTCGTCAACACTCATCTTTTTTGGATATTTCTGAAGTTTGGCATACCTACTTTTGTAAGAAAATTATCTGGATGGACATTTTTTTCAGAAATTTGTGAGGATCCATTGCAATGACCTTTTGCCCTTTTGAGAACAACTTTGAGAAACATGATTGTTTCTCCAACTCATTATCGTAATGGATAGAAAATATCTCAAAACTTTTGCAGGTTTTCCTCCAATATATGTGAAGCTGTCAATCCCCCAAAGCCAAGAAAGATGTGTTGAGATTCTTTTAAGCAGTTTCCTTTATTGTTCTTCACTGATAATCAGAAATCTTATCAAACTAAAGCAAAATACTTACAGCATTGAATATATACCCTGGGAGCTTCTAGGAAAAAGCTGTCTTAACTCTCTTTCTTCCATACACCTATCTAAACTGTGCTGCCTCTTGCTCCTCTGGAATGCACTCCCTCCCTCCTGGGAATCCAGACAATATTCCATCACAGAAGGCAAAAGTATATGTGAGGAAGTATGTTCAGAAGTCCAGCTCCAATGCACTCTACAAATATAAAAGGATGTAGAAGATTTGTAAACTGATTTGGCTGAATCAGTTTACAAATCATAGAAGTCAAGATCTTTATCTGAATGCTCAGTGTGAGAAGATCTGCAGGCAACTCACACAACTGCAGCCATTCTGAAAGCGGGCCTTGGAACTCAAAAATATGCCAAACATAGGAAGATGTGTTCCGGTTTCAATTCTGTGAATAGATAACAGTAATTAGAATGAACTATGTTCAGGTTGGAAAATGACAAATGGAGTGAACATAAAGCTGACTTAATTGGTCTCTCTATACTCCACTTGAAAAGTTGTAGGAGAGCTCAAAATATGTTTTTTAAAAAATGAATGTTGTTTATGATTTAGCACAAACCTGTTATAGTCAGGAAATTAACTCATTTCTTTCTCAGTGTTTTTCAGTCTTGGTAACCTTAAGATATGTGGACCAGCTCCCAGAATTCTCCAGCCAAATTGTGATTATCTGCACAACTTAAAGTTGCCAAGTTTGAAAAACATTGTTCTAACTCTACCAAGACTGTATTTCTTCCTCATCTGAACTCAGAAGAAAGAAATACTTGCAAGATGAGAGCAACCAGAACAAAATAGAGACTTTTGCCTCTGAGAATCTTTTAAAGGAATGATATTGTACTGCAACAATGGTTTGATTAAAAGGGGTAACAAATGCTGACAACAAACAGAACAATAGAAGTCTTTCAAGATTTACTTGCAAACATGTTTTAAACATAGAAATATATATATATATATATAAATATATTTTTATATTTATATATATATATTCGACGCTGGTCCATTCTGATTGGCTAGGAGCCT
>BLBF01010750.1:0-12566 GCA_015471245.1 Laticauda colubrina | reverse complement strand
GAAAGTCCACCTGTAAGTCCTATAATACCTAGACGTACTACACGTGTAACTAGACCACCTGATAGGTATCAAGCAAGTATAGTTTGCCAAGTAACTAAAGTTCCAACTAGTGTAGATAAACTTAGGATGTATCCTGCTAAGGATCAGGAGAATTGGCAAAAGGCAATGGAAAAATAACTAAATTCATTAAAGGTAATGAAAGTGTTTGAAGATGCCAAATTACCTCCAGGAGAAAAATCCATTGGGTGCAAATGGATATTTAAAGTAAAAACTGGAAATGATGGGACTGTTACCCATAAAGCTAGGTTAGTAGCTCAAGGATTTAATCAAACTGCATCTGATTACGATGAAGTTTTTGCGCCAAGCCTTAAAGCTACATCTTTAAGAGCAGCATTAGTGTGGGCAGCTAAAAACTATATCATTAACCATTTAGATGTAGAAACTGCTTATCTACTTGCACCATTGCAGCACACTATATATTTAAGAAAACCAATTGGCATAAATGATAATAAAGTAAATATTAATGATTGTTGGAAACTCAAAAAGAGTCTTTACGGGTTAAAACAATCTGGGTTTGAGTGGAGCCAATATATTGTGAAAGAATTAAACAATATAGGTTTTAAATCTGGTTTAGCAGATCCGTGTGTGTTTAAAAGAGAAAATAATGGAACGGTGTCATTATTATTATTATTTACTGATGATATTGCTTTAATAACTAAGACTAATAATGAAGCTAATGAGATTATATCATTATTAGCCAAAAAGATAAAAATAAAGCATTTAGGTGAAATTAAAAGGTATCTAGGATTGACAATTAATAAAACAAATAATGGTTTTAAGATATCTCAAGAAGATAAAATTTGCCAATTAATTAAAACTTATAAGATGGAACTTTGTAAACCGGCAAAGACTCCAATGAGTCAGGAAGTTTACCAAACTAATGATCAAAGTCCCAAATTTGATAAGTCCATATATCAATCTTTGATTGGTAGCTTATCATATATAAGCAATTGGTCAAGGCCAGATATAGCTTATAGTGTAAATCAGCTGGCACGTTTTAATTCAGATCCATTGGAAATCCTTAAAAAGAATATTGAGATATCTTAAGGGAACAATAAACCATGCATTATATATAGAGCCAAAGGGTGATTTGAGTCTTAGTGCTTATGCAGATGCAAGTTTTGCAACTGATATAAACACTAGAAAATCAACATCTGGTATGGCTATATTATTTGGTAAGACACTAATAGGATGGAGGTCAATCAGACAACAGCATATTAGCTTATCTACGATGGAAGCTGAATTTTCATGTCTGTCATTATTATGCACTGATTTGTTTTTCTACAAACAGTTGTTGTTAGACATGGGTATAACGATAAAAGATTCCATTATGGTATACGAGGATAACCAAGCAGCTATAAAGTTTGCTACTAGTATTGCTGTAAATACTAGATCAAAACATACTGACCTAAGATATTTGAATGTAAGAGAATCAGTGAAAAATGGATTAATTAAATTGGTATACTGCATGTCAGAAGAAAACATTGCAGACCAATTTACAAAAGCTCAAGGAGCAATTAAGTTTAAAGAAAGTTGCGAAAAATATTTTCTAAAGATGTAAATGATTCATAGTTATTATGTAACCTAAAAGGGGAGAATGTTAGGGATAACATTGTTCACCCTAACTGGTTTAGGTGAAATAATAACTATGAATCATAGTTAGTGTATGTTAGAGTGTATACAGCTTTAACTGGGAAATAGCAATTAAAGGAGTGGTTAAGAAAACAATATAAAAGTAGCAAGATTTCGGCTTGCTCTCTCTCTCTGGCTTTGATGATCCCTGATTACTGCTTGGAATCAAGACTGCATTGCTCGAACGGGAGAGACAACAAAGGACTGATTTTATGTGAACTGACATAGGATATTCTACATGGACTTTGCTAACTGAATACCCCTGAATGGACTGACTACATGGTAAATGAATATTGGACTGTTATTTGACTATGCTATTAACTTATAATGGAATAAAATATATTCTTGATAGCACAAGCGTGTCTGTTATTTTTACTGTATGTTAATAAACATACAAGCTTAGCTCACTCATTTATCTGTGTGCCTATCTGATTAACGCTGCACATTCTGTTTAGCTTGTCTACCTAACCCTGGTTGGGGAACCCAGGCTTAACAGCTACCAGGACAAATTACCCAAATAACAGGCCCCAAATCCTACCGGTTAGCAGTAGATGATGGCAGGGAATGGAAGCGGCACATAGACCAGCTTCGATCCTGAAATATAGAAAGAACCACAGACATACAACCATTCGTCGAAAAAACCGACGAATTGCCAACTAAGGTGGGGGGGGGGGAAACGCGAGAATTAATTAAAGAACCGTTAAAAAATAAAACCAATGAAACATATGAACAAAAAGAGCAAATAAAAGACTCACTGTTTGGAGAGACTTGCGTGAAGAGCCCATCGGAAGGGGCCAGCCAGGCCAGCTCGACCTGCCCGGAGGAAACGGGAGGGAGTGGCAAAACCGCCAGCCTAAGAAACTCAGGCGGCGGTAAAATGGCTGACTCACCCTTCCAGACGGTTCCAGGGAGAAGAACGGATGACACAGCAGCCCCATCCGAACCGGTCGAAGTCTTCACTAAGAATGAACCGCGCAAGTCAAGTCGAGTCCGGAAAAGCCCCACCTACCTGCGATACTACGTCACCATGTAGGACTGAACTAAGAGGGGAGGGGTGTTCTATACATAAATTGGGTGACTCCAAATCTGCAAACCTGATTGGTCAAATAAACTAAGCATTGGATTGGTTCACTAGGAACCAATCCAAAGAGCTGCTGAAAGGCAGCAAATTTAAGCAACTGCCATTGGCTACAAGCAGGCAAGCCAGCCTGTATAAAAGGCTGGCCTCGGCTTCAATCAAGTGTTCCTATTTACTGACTAGTTAAAGAATAAAGTATTTGTTGTTGGAACCCGGTCTACCTCGTGTGTTTTCTGAACAAAACAAAATCTGAGAAGGTAAATAGGAGAGAGACAGAGAATCTGTGGCTACCCAGGCTTTGCAGTAAAACAAATATTAGTTATTCCACAGAATATGGTATTAAAATGCTGACAAATGAAATTTAAAAATATTTGAAAGATTTTACTGTAAATTTCTCTTAGTTGAACTACAGCCCTGCCAACTCTCATGGTTTTGCCATGAGTCTCACGATTTTTTGTCATTTCTCGCGGTCTCACAAGGCTCCTCAATCTCATGCCGAATTTAAAATGCTTTTTTTTTTTTCGAATTTGGGGGTCGGCTTATATGCAAGATCGGCTTATATGCGAGTATATACAGTAATCGTTTTTCTTCATGTCTGTCCGCCATTTTGAAAGGGGAGTAGGCCCTGGGAATGAGGCTAGTTTCCCAGTAGTCTTTGTAAGTTCAGCGCGGGAAAGCGATCGCAATTGTATAAACATGGTGAAAAGAGGTACTGATTTTTCAATAGAAGAAAGAAAGCTGCATCTTCTTACAACAGGGAACACAAATAAAATATTTAAATAAACTGTTAATGGCTTTCCTCGATGGAAAAGGTGTTTGTTTAATCTTGATCAGGAAAAAAATAGAATCTCACTATTTTTTATAGAATCTCCAGAATTTTTTTCATGGATCTCCAGATTTTCCTTTATCAGGGGTTGGCAGGTCTGGAACTATGTTATATGGGACTTTCAAGTTATTAGTACCAATGGCATACATAGGCTCCATGGATTTCAGCATAGTTACTCTAAAGAAAACTAATTCTCAACCCAAACCCACTTAATTTGTGTTTTTTACATTTGCGCAAACTCTGTGCAAGATGCATTATTATAGGAAAAACAAATTATTCTATAGCCATCTTTCTAATCTTTAGATGGCTCATTGCATATGAATACAATGTTCTGCGAAAAATGTGTCTCAGCAGATAAATCTTCATTTAAAAAAAAGTATTCAGAACACTAGCTTTGGACACAAAAGCTTGTGGAAAGACGCCAAGAAATAAATCAATGAAAATTCAAGGCAATGTGCCATTCTATGTTGCCTTCACAGAGATTGTCGTTCTCATTAACGTTTTAAGGACCTGATTTAACAACAAGAAGATATCTTTGCCACAAAAATAGGAAAAGATCCCTGTCTAAGAATCCGTTTCAGGCAGGATTTCCAGATCTTTCTTTAGTAGAAATTTAGACTGCTCTCTGGTGCAGTGAAATGTATATCCCATTCAGAATTGATTGGAAAAGCTTTCACATAACCATGAAGCTCATGGGTGCCTGATGGAAGACAGAAATCATTCAGTTCAAAGAGATTAATCATATTAAGATATGCAGTCAACTCAGTGTTAATTCTATTTATATTAAATCCTAGCTCAAAAATATTTCTTGCTTCTGAAATAAGAGGTTGATCATTCTTAAATTAAGAATTGTGATGTATGTGTAAAGTAGAAAATGGCCTCTTATTCTGGATATGAAACAGGAAGCATAATTTTTAATTCCCATGATAAATAAAATTATTATTTCCTCGGCTGCATTTTGAACAAATATAGCAAGTGGATGAGAAAGACATGAGCAATCTATAAATAGCAATTGAGAATGGTGAAAGAGGTTCAACTGGTTTTGTGTGGGGGTTTTTTGAGATTCAGTATTTTTATTTGGATAATATTTTTGTAAAGGCCTTCTGCTTCAGTTAAGTGGAATCTGAAACTTTGTATGTGCCTATATATAAATAAAGGGTCAAACTGTCATCACAAGATACATCATAATGTGCCCTGTATAATTACTTGAAATCTACTGGCTGAATTATTTTAGAAGTTCTTATTATGTCCTACTAGATATGATAAATGCATTAATTCCCTAATTCCTGTGTCTATGTTATGCTGTAATATTTCAACTTGTAGAATTTCATCAATTTAAAATATTAGCATACATTCCTTCATTCAAACAAAAAATTACTATCCTTTATAGCAGGTATATCAACCCAGTGGTAGGATTCAAATTTTTTTACTACTGGTTCTGTGGGTGTGGTTTGGTGGGCCTGGTATGGCTTGGTGGGTATGGCAGGGGAAGGATACTGTAAAATCTCTATTCCCTCCCCATCCCACTAACCTGCTTTCCAGCTCCACTCTCCTGTGCAGGCCAACAAAAGAAGACCCAGCTGATCAGCTGGGACTTGAGAGACAGAAAATATATAGGGGTGGGGCCAGTCAGAGATGGTATTCTGAACTACTCAAAATTTCCACTACCAGTTCTTCAGAACTGATCAGAACCTGCTCAGTACACCTCTGATTCAACCCTTGGCCCAAGAATCACATTTGTTTGTTTGTTTGTCTATTGGCCATCCATCTTACCTTAGGGTAACTCTGGGAAGCTTACAGTTACACCTTAGTTAAAACATAGAATGTTAAAAAATTTTAAACCAAAGACACAGATGGGAAGGATGGGGTGGAGTGGAGCAGAGGTGGCATCTATTATTATTAATCAACCATTTCCATTGCACTGTCCCCACTGTGTCCCCAAGCCAACTGGCAAAGCCACATCTTTAGACCAGTGGTGGTATTCAGCAGGTTCTGACCAGTTCTGGAGAA
Source organism: Laticauda colubrina (assembly GCA_015471245.1). NCBI lineage: Eukaryota > Metazoa > Chordata > Lepidosauria > Squamata > Elapidae > Laticauda > Laticauda colubrina. The sequence goes on along the minus strand of BLBF01010750.1, from coordinate 6,960 downwards.
CTGTTAGCAGAAATTTTGAATAGTTCAGTGAACTGGCAAATGCCACCTCTGAGATTTTACAATATCCTTCCCCTGCCACTCCCACCAAGCCACACCCACAGAACCAATAGTAAAAAAATTGAATCCCATCTTTACCCTTACAAAAACATAGGATGGTTACTGCCAACCTCACATTGAGAGACAAGATGTTGTAAAGGGCAGGAGCACAGCAAAGAAGTGTATCCTCCTGGACCCCACCAGCTGGACTAATCAGATTGATGGGAGCCACAGCATGCCTTCTCTGCCAGTATGAGTGATATGAGGCAATCCCAGTGGAATGAGGCAGTTTTATACATTAGCTATATTATATACAAAATTCATTTAATGCAGCCGAGGCATGCCAAAAGGTTGGATACACCTGTTTTTATAGTGTATCCTATAGTGGATACAATTAAAATATTAAAATTAATATTTTAATTTTGTTCTATGCTGTCAAGAGTCAGCTGCTTATGAGATGGCAGCTATATAAATGTAAATAAATAAAATACAAGTCACAAAGTAAAATTTTGTAATGAGTTACTTTTTCTCTTATAATGGAAACCAGGTTTTTTTTAGCAAGCTTGTCTTTTCAATTCTACATATCTATTTCATCAGATGTTGAAAAAGAAATGTTAATATAACCATCTGCTTCATTGCTATGTGTTTAATTCTTTTTCTTTTAGATATTCTGAAGATTATTATTTACAAATAGTTGGTAAACTACAGAACTGTACCTGGAATAGAAGACCACAAGAATATGCCAAATTCAGGTAAGGGTATTTGTAAATGAGTCTCACACATAAGCTTAGTATGTTATTTTTTTAATTCTACAAAATCATCTGCAGAAGAACTTTAAATGAAAATGTGATATACTAAAATAATAAAATTGTATTTTTAACTCTCTAACTTGAAACATACTACTGTTTGAATTCTTCTACTACTTTGGTAGTACGGTGCTATATCAGGGCAATTTTCAGTGGAATGAAAACTAGAGAAATGATCTATACTTCTGCTTTTTCTTTCCATTTTTGTGGATGAATTGCAGAATTAACCAGAATTAGCTTAGTGACTGCAGCATTTTAGCAATATACATAATGCTTCCTTCTCCTTAAATCTCTCCATCCTTTATTCCTTGTCTGGCCTTCAGATGCTTTAGAAAGTAGCTTGACTCCCTCCTCTCTGTGGCAGCCCCTCAAATATTGGAACATGCTATCATATCTCCCCTGGTCCTTCTCTTCACTAGACTAGCCATGCCTAGTCCCTGTACCTGTTCATCTCCAGTCCCCTTGTGATGAGTGTAACACAAATGTAACAGAATTCAAAACATAAATAAATGTCCTTTAATGCCTCCAACTTGGCCCCACTGTTCAATAATTCTCAGTTGGAGATAAAACTTATTCAAAAATAGTCTTTAAAAGAAAGCAATACAGTACAAATTTAATGAGCAGATAGAGGTGAAATAAAAAACAAACTACAATGAAGGGAATTCCACAACGGAACAGGATAAATAATTACCAACTTCAAGGAAATAACAAGGCACAGTCTGTTGGAAGGATGCCAACCAAAATAACTCTAGCCCAAAATAAAACTTCTGGCAATGCTGTGTTGTAACAGTCTCTCTTATATACTATTCTCCCCAGCTGCAACCAATGAGGGGGATCATAGCCGCTTTTCCTCTCGTATGCCAAGTTATTTCCTTATCCATTCTTCCCTGTGTGTCCTAGGATGAAGAGGGGATGGGCCTGGTTCTTCCTCTGACTGCCCAGCCAGCCTCTGCTTTTTCCCAGACTCCTCCACAACCTCTGGAGCCACACCTTCACTCCCTTTCGGCTGTTCCTCCTCTCCCTCAGAATCCGACTCTAATAAGGGCATGACACCCCAATCATCCTGGTTGCTCTTCTCTGTATTTTTTCTAGAGTCTCAACATCTTTTTTATAGTGTGATGGTGACCAAAACTAGATGTAGTACTCTAGGTGTGGTCTTAATAAAACTTTATAGAGTGGTATTAGTACCTCACTTGATCTTGATTATATCCCTCTGTTAATGCAACTTAGGATTGCATTGGCTTTTTTGGCTGATGCTGTACACTGCTGGCTCATATTTAGCTGGTTGTTCACTAAGACTCCAAGATCCTTCTCACAGTTACTGCTATTAAGCCTAGTTTCACCCAGTCTATATGTGTACTATTGGTTTTCCTAATATAAATGTAATATTACACTTATATGAACATGTTGTCAGGATTCTGGCAGTTACTCCAATTAAATCATGAGTCTTGAGCCACACTCCTAAAAAAGATTTATTTGAAGGTAACATTCTGTGTCCAGCATTTACTTGGGTGTAGCCAACTCTGAGGTACATAATTCACTGTCATCCTTGATCTTGCTTTCCCCACCACCACTATGGGTGTCTCATTCAACGAAAAACATCCATAATCATCAATCATGCTCTCCAATTAGATTTTTGTGCAGCAGAAGCTTCAGTCATTTAATCAGTGTTTGAAGAAAATATGAATGGAATGAATTTTCGATTCCACTCTGCCGCCTGCTCTTTGAAGCTCTCCCCTTCTTTCTGTTGTCAACTATAAAACATGTGTACAAAATGTTTTATAAGTTGACATTTGGCTCCCCTCACTTCTTGACTCCCCCCCTCCTTCTGACATATGTATTTATATTAGATAGTAAATTTATTTTGCCCAAATACTTTTCTTTGTGGAGCAGAGGCAGGCAGATATTTTTTTAGCTGCAAACCACATTCTGTTGTTAGAGAAATGAAATTACAGCACCATAGCATGTGGTTGAAATATTCAGCAACAGATTTCTTTTTTTTTTTTTGTCTTTGTTTTGTTTTTAAAATAAATTAGTCAGGGATTGTTACACTTACTTTAAAAGATACCATTTAAATGCCTTTAAAAATGAACAGAAAGATGATGAAAATAAAGTTACCAGTGGCTCAATTTGTTTACACATATGTTACAGAAACATTGCTTTGTCAATAATCCTTGTTCTGGGTTTGCACAACACATTGAATCATGGACTAATTAGATGGGGTAATTTGAACAAATACAATTTGTATTCACTGCATCATGCAAAGACCAGCCAACAATGAGTATTCATATTTGTCTGATATGCTCCTTCTAGTTTTAAATAAAAGCTTTTATCAACTCCTAGGGAATTAAGGAAAGGGATTGGCTATTTCCTGTATTCTTACTCATGTTTATACTCATTCCTATTATCTTGTAAGCGATTGACAGATGAAATCAAAGCAAATCAAATCAATCAATAAAATAAAATAAAATGTCCTGTTTCTGAATTAATACTGTGGAAGGTGAGATGTTGAACCAGAAAGACTTTTGCTCTAGGATAACTGTCATAGATGATGGGACTCTGATATGTTTTGTTCAACATACCAAACTTAAAAATTTGAAAGTCAAACCAATTTCAGTGTGCATGTTCTTTGGCTGCTTCTTGCTACTCAAAATATTGCAAAACTATCTTAGAATGGACGAGCATTTGTTCACCTTTTCAGTCTTTGAAAAGGATTCCTGAATTTGGAAAACAGCTTAGGTAATTTTTAGATAATAGGTAATTTTCATCCAGGTATGTTAGAAATTTTGAGAGATGGAGATCTCTAAATTTTCAGGTTGGGCTGGATCCAATCCTGCTGATGCCTGAAGCTGTAGGGAATATTACATTACATTTTATGTTGTGGACAATGAACAATAGAAGCTAATATTTTAAAGGGGCAATGTATAAAATGTGAAAAAGGCATACAATGAGATCAATTTGGTGTAGTGGTTAAGGCAGCAGATTAGAACAGTGGGAGATCTTGAGTTCTAGTCCCATCTTAGACACAAAGCAATTTCAAATCACCTTGTCAAGACTTAAAGTCATTTCCACCTCTATATATATCCTTTGATTTCTTTATAACTCATATATAACACAAAGAATTTTTTCTTGGTAAGAGGTTAGCAAGTAACTTAATTTTGAAAACAATGTCCAGATCAAAATTGAAAATAATTTAAAAGCAGATTTAAAAATATATTCTGTGCAGTCCTTCCTGTCATTCAAACATGATATAAAGAGTCCAAACCCGAGTCTTTTATTTTTTGTCAGTGACAGGGGAATTGAAATATAAAATAGACATGTATTTTTATTTCTTCATGTGTAATCAACTGAATTGTCAATGATTCTTTGAGAAAATATCTTACAAGTATCTGCTTCCATGAAGTTGTCTTTTCTCAGTGCTTTTCCTTTTTATAATTTTCAGAAACTACACATTAATTTTTTACTGGGATCTTGCTTTGAACAAATGAAGAATAGCAATATCCTAATCTTTTTATAAACACAAGAAAGCAGTCTTTTCCTGTTGAAAAAATTTCTACAGTCCTGGAAATTTTTAGTGCAAATACATACTGTGTGCTCATATGTGTATTCTTTCAAAGGGCCAAATATATTATGAAAACTAACCAAACAATCCTATGGGAAGTTTAGATTCAGAGTCCAGAAAATCTCATAGTGTTGAAGAAACAGACTGTATGCTTTTAAAAAAGGTGTACTGAATATTTAATGGGAGACAAGATAGGTCGATCCCTACAGGTAAATTGGGATTGATTGAGAAGTTTCCGATTTCCACTGATCTCCCAAAGGAATTAGTTGCATGTTTTTGTCTATGTCCTTCTTATGCAGTGGTAATCCATCTTCATAGGGCAACAGTTATAAAAAATAATTGACATGCACAGGGGCTCCCATGAGGTAGATAGGGGTTTCCCCCCCCCCCAAAAAAAAAAATCAAATAAAGCATGGCATATGATAACAGAAATGTACAGAATCAGTGTTGGGTACCATCAGGACTAAAATATTTTTTTGAGCAACCTGTTTATACTCACTCACATGCATGCACACCCATATAGTGGTCTATGATTGTGGTCAATGATTTGGCATCACATATAACTTTCAAGAAAAAAAACAGTATTTAATTAATGAACACCGTGGAATAGTTAGTGTGCAGAGAGCTTAACATCAATCACCAACTAAGACAGGTCATTTTAAATAGAAAGTTTGAAGCAGAAAGAACGTCTGTCACCATCTGCAGTCACAAATCAATTTCTAGTTGAAACACACGGCCTGATAATTAACCTACATTTTTGTTTATGTTGTTGGCCTAAATAAAAATGCTGTAATTCTAGGCTAAAGTTTCAATGGAAATAAAAGTGGAAAACTATTATGGCAGAATAGTATGTTAATAGGTGTGTGGAACAACAATTGCTAAGAAAAACTTGATTTAGAAACAGATGATTTGAAATGTGCTGCACAATTCCAGAAACATTTAAATGTACCTGGTTTAAGGGATTCTGTATTGACCCTCAAAAGAAAATATTTTTCTAGAACACTTTATGAGCCTATATCTGTTGACATTATGGGCCCAGATCAGAAAATAATATTCCTAATAACTACCAGACCATACTAATATCAGATTTAAATATTTGTTAAATAGGGGAAAATTAAAACAATAGAAATAAGATTTATTAAAAAGCTCCAATGAAAAATAAATAGATATTGATATTAGAAAGACTGAAAGAATGAAAACATACCAAAGTCTACTTTTAATCTGCCTTAGGCATGAAAGCCAGCTAAATGACTTTGAGCTAGTCATTCTTATCAGTATAACCTACTTTACAGGGTGGTTGATTTGGGAAAACATGAGTATTATTTGTGTTTGCCTTGAGTAATGTATAAAGTAATAAAGGCAGGATAAAAATCTAGCAATAATATGCAAAATAGGAAGATCTATTTCTTAATATATAGTAGGCTCAAATCAAGAAAATTGGAACTAGAAATAAATGGGTTGATAAATACTTATGTAATACAAGCATAATGTCCGATTTGGTCTGCAATCTTGCTAATTCCTGCATATACAGGACAGTGGTGAAATGCTACAGTTCAACCCGGTTCACCTGAACTGGTAGCAAAAATTGCTACCTGTTAGGAAAAAGCTCCGATGATCAGCTGAGAGGAGAAAGCAGAGAAAGGTGCAGGATCGGCCCTCCCACCCATTCCTGCATTTTTCTGTTCTTTATCCTCTCAGCTGATTGGTGCGGCAGAGCCTCAGCTGGTGTTTGGAAAGCTGTGCGCACACACATGCATGCACATGCAAAGTGCGCTATCATCCAACCTGTAAGGAAACTTGCTTGAATCCCACCAGTGATTCAGGATCCAATGTTAATCAATCACCGGGACCAAAATTTTATTCTTCCAAGCTTTCAGACTCATGTTGGAATTACTCATCAGAAAACTTCCAGCATCAGCCCAGAACCTTGGAAGAATAAACCTTGGGCACAATGACTAACTTAGATTGAATCCTGCAATATTATGCTGGAACACATACATTTGCCTTCATTCGCAAGAAATATGGGCAGCCAGATCTTCATACTACATATACTTTTAAATGCACATATTTTTAAACATTCAGGGTAGTTAAAATGTTTTTAATTGAATTTAAAACAAAAAATAAATACCAGAAAAAGTTATAAAGAATGAATTTTTTTAAAAGATGCAAATATAATATTTGTATATACATAAATATATATCAAAATTCTATATATGCTTAGTTTTGTTGTATGCTGTTTAGAGTCATTTGCTTGGGAGATTGGTGACTATATGAATTACATACATACATACATACATACATACATATATGCTGTTCAGCTTCCTTCGGGTATTATCCCACGTCATTGTAGTTCTGCTTTTAAAGTTGAAGCAACTTTTTGGCAGAAAAGTTTCACCAGAAAAGCACAACCACAATGACATGGGATAATACCCGAAGGAAGCTGAACAGCATGCATGTAAGTACCCGCGAAAACTTCAAAAAACAAATACATACATACATACATACATACATACATATATATATATATATATATTTGTTTTTTTAAGTTATCGCGGG
>BLBF01010742.1:0-13309 GCA_015471245.1 Laticauda colubrina | reverse complement strand
TATCTGTGTGCCTATCTGACTAACGCTGCACATTCTGTTTAGCTTGTTTACCTAACCCTGGTTGGGGAACCCAGGCTTAACAATGTTGTTTAGCTGCAGCTCTCACAAGCTGCACTGCTATGGCCAGTGGTGAGGAGGGATTGGAGCTGTGTCTGAGGCCCCCTCTCCGGCTGCAAGCCGTAGCGAGGCTGAGTGGTTGTTGGTTTTAGGTGCCCCTGGGTTCAGTTCTCTGCCACCTTTAATTCTGGATGGGGTGCTGCTACTCTAAACAAAACAGGGGCGCAACCTAGGAGTTCTGGACTCGTGGCTGGAACAGATAGCAGCCATGGCTGAGAGGGGCAGTGGGGGGCTTATGACATCCTTCATGCCCAATTCTCTCTTTCCTGGGTGGGTGGTCTCTGCTGCCTAGGTCCTCTCCAGAGGGGTTCCTTATATTTCACATGAGGCCGCCCTTGAAGAGCAATTGGAAGCTTTAGCTGGATCAGCCCAAGTGGGCCTCAGTATGCCCATGCTGTCTACCCTCTGTGAGCTGCACTGACTCCCCAGGTGCTTAAGAAGGCAATCCATGATGCTTGTTGTCATGAGCAAAGCCTTTCACAGCACAGGGTGGGTAGTTAACCTGTTCCTATCTGCCCCTCCATTCCCAACATAGGGGCATCCTCCAGGTTCTGGGGAGTATCATCAGGTAGGCCTGAAGAGGCAGGCCCTTTCCTTCAAAATCCATCTCTGCTGCCATTTTGGAAAGTCTCACACAGCTGTTTTCCTGCGAGGCTAATGGAGCCTGTGGGAGATGGATACTGTCTGTAACAGCTATTGACTTGCTGCTGCTAAGTGTGTATTCGTTACTATGGCTATTGATTGGTTTCACTGATTCTATGCTAGTCAGCCAGGGTTGCCATTTCAAGACGCCATACCATTTTACTGAAATAGTTGGGCAACTTTGGAGGGTCCCTGATGAGCTGGAGCCCAAAGATCCCCAAAGAAAACCTCTAGTCCCTTCTCCATTCTTAGATGAAGCGTAAAGCAAAGATCTCCTCCAAAACCAGCATGGTCAAGACTAATTAGGAATGTTTCAGCAGGACATCAGAGTGCTAAGATTTATGAAAAGTTCAGTACTTTGGATTTTGAGTTACATTTTTCTAGACTTGTTAGAGAGCTGAATTCTATGATACATCTGGGGCAGACAGACAGCCATATTAAACATTTAAACACCTGTAAAAGACAGAAAACCCGAGAAGCCATTTCTGGCAGACTCGTAACAAAGCCTAGGTCACCTGAGAAAACTGAGACTTATTGATAAGAAAAAGCCCAAGAGACAAAATTAAAGGCTACTAGCAAAAAAATAAGTAAAACTGGGTCTTTCTGTCCCTTCTGGAAGAGGCAGGCGTGGGTCCTCACTTCTACCGAGAAGCAAGAGGAAGGAGGAAGATCCCAGCCTTTCCCTATTGGTTACTCAGACCAATTCCACCTCGCTGGGAGTGCCCCCCAACACTATCTTGGCTTCCTCACAGGCGCAGGCTAGGATTGCCCGCTGCCCAGAGGGGGTTATCTTCCCCTCGGCTTCCTTCACAAAGAAAAATGAGGGCTGCCCCACTCTCCTCTTGCTCTCTGCCTGCTATCTGTGAGGCTATTTTTTCTTACACCTTTGTGATTCAAGAAGGCTTCTCAACTCCAAATGAGAAGTTTAGCTGATCAGACTGTGGGTGCAAATTTACGCAACTAGAGGTGCGCGACATTGGACACCCAGGTTTTCTTTTGAATTTCTCCAGCATTCACCATTCTTGGAACTTCAAAGAGAAGCGATCAATTTATTCAGACGAAGAACAGCCCAGCCAAGAGAGTGTCTCAGAGGAGAAAGCTCTTTCCCTCTCCAAAATGAACTCCCTGGGAGGAAGGGAGGCTCCTCCCTGGGAGAATGCCAACAGGCTCAAAGGAAGCTGATGCAGAAGGAGACACTCTGCTTCTGGCATACTGCTGCATCTGGAATGCAAATACAAAGGGAAAGGCGCATTCAGAAGGTCCAGAAGGCGCTAACGGTTCATCTGCACCACCTTGCAGCGCTTCCTGGCACAAACGGAAGCTTTCCTGCAAACTGAGAGATGACCAAGAGGGGGAAAAACCAGAAGACCTGTCCACCTTGCCCTCCACTGTTCCCTCTCCAACTCAAGAAGGACAAAGGCCACTGGAAAGAGATGGGACGTGCCAGCAAGCAGACATCAAGGCTTCCAGCACTTCTGGCACAAACCAAGAGGTTCTTCCACACTGCACAGAATCTGGACACGTGGCAAGAGGCTTCAGCGTGGCAGCGGCAGGAGTGGCCAGTCCAAACCTCCAAGACAAAAGGACTTTCCCCGTTGAGTCCCAGGACTCACCTGATTCTGTACTTGTTTTACACTCATCCTGCATCTCCTCATCGTCCTCCTCATCTTCCTCATCCTCACAATCCTCCTCCTCCTCAGCAGCCTCGCCGTGCATTTCCTTTGCGATCAGCTGCCTGGCCAGCTTGATGTTCTGCGCTTCGTTGTAATGCATTTTCCTCTTCATTTCAAACTGCCTCTTTTTCTCTGTACGAGGAGAAGCAGAATACACAAGATAACATGGCACCAGCCACACATTTCACAAGTTTCATTCCATTTTACATGCATGAAATTTTGTAAATTGAAAACCAGTGCAATCAGATTAATTGGAGGGGGGGAGAATCTCTGCTAAGTCACTCCCACTTCGCATTACACGTTGCAGGAATGACTACAAGCTAGGTTACATACAATAACAGTTGTCTGCTTTTGGATGCCTGCCTTTTCTCCCACCTGAAAAGCTCCCAAGGGGGGGAGGTAGAGGGAGCAGGAAGAGCCCTTCACCAATTTAAAAAAAATTGTTTCCATCAGCCCTTGCTGACTTATCCAAAGGCCAAACAGACCAGTTGTCTTGGCAACACTGACGTAGAGCCTCCAGAAGAAGAAAATACCTCAGACCTGTAAAGAAGGCGGAGGAGAGCCAGTCTAGTTGCTCTGACCTGTCCGTGTTGCTTTGCATATGCAAGAATCACAGAGCCTTTTGTTTTGAGAAAAAAAATAAGCTCCATCTGTGCTCTCCCTCCCTCCCCTGCAGCGACCAAGGCGGGGGACACAAGAGCAAGGACCAGGCACAACCACCGCAGATGGGAAGGCACAGGAGAAGGTAGGTAAGGCCAGAAAGAGGGCCTGCCATATTCTCAAGACTCTGGTCAATCCAATTGGCCATTTCTCTGGCTACACAATCTGCTCCAGCCCTTCCTTCCCAGGGGGAGCTCTTGCTCACGGCCTCACAGCCTTGGTCTTGTGCAGGGATGGGCACCTGAGAAACTGGGACTTTGTGGAGGGCCACCAACACTGCACCCCCTACTACTGCTGCTGCCTCCCCCCTTCACCCCATCCCAGTTGGACTGGGACCACCTATGGGGTGGATGTGGCCCACGGCCATGAAATGCCCGGGTCTGGTCTCACGTTATAAAATCTCAAAGCCACACCTACCCAATTCTTCTGGAGTTAAGTCTATCTCCTCCTCCTCCTCCTCGTCACTGCTGTCATCCTGCCTTGCCAGGATTTTGGGGCCTTGTCCTTGTGCTGCAGCTGCCAACCTGCAGAGAGAAAATGGGAGAGCAGAGGAGGATGGGAACAGGAAAATACGGCCAATGAGGGTACAATGAAATGAGTGGTGTGGTTCCCTCAAACAGGAAAAGCCACAAAGATAAGCAAATGCCATTCACCCACCATAAGGAGTTCACTGCCAACTCTGGTGAAGAGCCCCCAGACAAGGAGCCCTGAAGCCCCTCTGGCAGCTGGGCTGAGGGGGAACCCACTCCAAAGTGTTTCAGTTCCTCCCTGCTGTTCCCAGGCATACTCCAGTCTTACGAGTCAAAATAGGAAGCCACTTTGGAATTAAAAATTAAAAAAACCTTACGCATTTTTTGGGGTTTAGCATGAATAATATCAAGAAGTGCTGGTCACACAAACAGCACTGTACATTGGATTTAATTTGTTCAAAATTAGAAAGTGCTCATTGCTTGTCAGATAAGAAATCCTGTAGCACTAAGAAGCTGCTGCTGCCACCTTCATGACAGGAAGAGGGGGGACTTCTCTTGACAAGAATTTACAAAATATCACAAAGAAGAGATTTACTTAGGTACTTCCCCTCCTCCCATCAGTTTAGATTTTAAGTCACCGAAGAGATTTACAGCTTCTGTGGCATGGACACCATCTGCTACACACCAATTCATTGTACACATGTTGTACTCTGACAATAAAGGTAATAATAACTTATGGAGGAATAAAACCTGTTGCTGACAATACTCCTACCTGAAGATCCTGAAGGTATCTGCATACAATTCCTGGATAAAGTTCATAATTATCCCTGAATTTCTTGCGTGATTTCTTAAAAAATACAGGTGAAACTCAAAAAATTAGACTATCGCGCAAAAGTCCATTTATTTCAGTAATGCAACTTAACAGGTGAACCTAATGTATGAGATAGACTCATTACATGCAAAGCAAGATAGTTCAAGTCGTGATGTGTCATAATTGAGATGATTATGGCTTACAGCTCATGAAAACCCCAAATCCACAATCTCAGAAAATTATAATACTGTGAAAAAGTTCAATATTCTAGGCTCAAAGTGTCCCACTCTAATCAGCTAATTAAGCCATAACACCTGCAAAGGGTTCCTGAGCCTTTAAATGGTCTCTCTGGTTCAGTAGGAAGCACAATCATGGGGAAGACTGCTGACCTGACAGTTGTACAGAAAACCATCACTGATACGCTCCATAAGGAGGGAAAGCCTCAAAAGGTAATTGCAAACGAAGTTGGATGTTCCCAAAGTGCTGTATATCAAAGCACATTAACAGAAAGTTATGTGGAAGGGAAAAGTGTGGAAGAAAAAGGTGCACAAGCAGCAGGGATGACCGCAGCCTGGGGAGGATTGTCAGGAAAAGGCCATTCAAAAGTGTTGGAGACTTTCACAAGGAGTGGACTGAGGCTGGAGTCAGTGCATCAAGAGCCACCACACGCAGACGGATCCTGGACATGGGCTTCAAGTGTCGGATTCCTCTTGTCAAGCCGCTCCTGAACAACAACGTCAGAAGCGTCTTACCTGGACTGAAGAAAAACAGGACTGGTCTGTTGCTCACTGGTCCAAAGTCCTCTTTTCTGATGAGAGCAAGTTGTGCATTTTATTTGGAAACCAAGGACCCAGAGTCTGAAGGAAGAATGGAGAGGCACATACTGCAAGATGCTTGAAGTCCAGTGTGAAGTTTCCACAGTCTGTGTTGATTTGGGGAGCCATGTCATCTGCTGGTGTTGGTCCACTGTGCTTCATTGAGTCCGGAGTCAATGCAGCCAGGAGATTTTGGAGCACTTCATGCTTCCTTCCGCGGACGAGCTTTATGGGGATGCTGACTTCATTTTCCAGCAGGACTTGGCACCTGCCCACACTGCCAAAAGCACCAAAACCTGGTTCAAGGACCATGGGATTACTGTGCTTGATTGGCCATCAAACTCGCCTGACCGGAACCCTTTAGAGAATCTATGGGGCATTGCCAAGAGAAAGAGGAGACATGAGACCGAACAATGCAGAAGAGCTGAAGGCCACTATTGAAGCATCCTGGTCTTCCATAACACCTCAGCAGTGCCACAGGCTGATAGCTTCCATGCTACGCCGCATTGAGGCAGTAATTGCTGCAAAAGGGGCCCAAACCAAGTATTGAATACATATGCATGCTATTACTTTTCAGAGGTCCAATATTGTTCTATGTACAATCCTTGTTTTATTGATTGCATGTAATATTCTAATTTTCTGAGATTGTGGATTTGGGGTTTTCATGAGCTGTAATCCATAATCATCACAATTATGACAAATCAGGGCTTGAACTCTCTTGCTTTGCATGCAATGTGTCTATCTCATATATTAGTTTCACCTTTTTAAGTTGCATTACTGAAATAAATGAACTTTTGCACGATATTCTATTTTTTCGAGTTCACCTGTACATGTTTAAATAGCATAATTATAAACATTTTCATTGTTAAATTCCCTGGAATTAAAAGTCTGCCAAGAGGTTTCATTTAGGAAAATGAATACTACTATGCAAATTTAGTAGATAAATATCCCATTTCCCCAAAAGAACACTGTGGGAGTCAACGTTTCTGGAAATTTTCACCTCTGTGCTTTTAAAAAATGAAAGTTCTCTTTTATATATAGATTACAACAAACAGAAGTGACTTCCCAAGGAGTAAACCGGTGTACCCCATTCCAGGGAGAGCGCAAGTGTGTTCCCAGTTTAATTGAAGCTCAGGGAATCTAGGACCATATAAACCTCAGGGGGGTGGCTGTTCCACAGGGCAGGTGCAGCTAATGAGAAGATAACAAGATAACCAGGCTTGGCAACTGGGACAAGAATCATGCTCATGCCTTCTAATCTTATTTCTTTAATATAGCAATGCTACCATATTTTCCAGCAACAGACAAAAATGAAGCTCCTTACATAATGAGAGAGAAAAAAACGAAAGAATGCAGACAAGTATGAAGTTGCCTTCAATAAGATGGGCAGCCATCTTGATTTGATTAGAAAGTTTATTTTATATTTCATATTCCTTAACTTCCCATCTCCCTCCCTTCATCAATAAAGTTGGTAAATAAAACTAATTCTTTTGAAGAAGAAGAGATAAAATACTATTCTGATCAGGGGAGGATCAAGGTGAGAGAGTTTTGGATCAAGAAGGAGAAACGAGGAGGGGCCAAAGCAACCCGTGACCTGCTGCGGGAGCCGGTTCAAGCAAGAGGCACCGGCACAGGGCTGCCTTGCTTGGCCTCCCTTGCAAAAATCGCCCCCAAGTGTTTGGTGGGAAAGGCCACAGCAATGGAGATCGACCTCACCCCATTCTTGCAGCCAACGGCCGGTCGCGGCCTGCACCAGCAGCAAGAAAGCCGCTTTCCTGACCCAGACACCACCAACCGGTGGCCCTCAGCCCCGACGGCCCTGGAGCGACCCGGGCACCAGCCTTCGTGGCCGGAAGGCGGGAAATGCCGGGGAGAGCCTCGGGAGCCCCGACCTGCGGGTGCCGCCCGTCCCGACCCACCCGCGGAACCGAGGGAACGGAGGAAGGGCGGCGGGCGAGGGCCCTGCGCCGAGGCGACACCTACTTTTTGGCGAGGACGTCCGCCGTGGGCACCGGGCTGTCCTCGGCGTCGCTGCCGGCGTCCTCCTCCTTCAGGCTGCCGGGAGAAGAAGGGAAGCTCATCGGGGGCTCCGTGCGGCGGCGGCGGCGCCCCCCTCCCCCATCGGCCTCTCCTCCTCCCCCCCCCCCCGCACCTGTGGTAGGGCGTGCTGGGCTCGTCGATCTTCATCAGCCCGTAGTCCTTCCCGGCCGGGTGGTAGGTGGCCAGGATGTTCATCTCGTCCCACTTCTGCGTCTTCTTCCTGGGGGGGGAGGGGGGGAAAGGAGGGCTGTGAGCGAGGAGAGACAGGCGCCCATCCCCCCCGGGCAGCCCCGCCCCGCCCACCCGTGCTCCTCGCCGCGGCTCTCGCTGCTCGGCTGCGCTTGCAGGAGCGGCCCGGCGGGCGGCAGCGAGAGAGCCTCGGAGTCGGCCAGGCCCCGCCCGCTGCCGCCGCCGCCGCCGCTGCCAGAGCGGTTCTTCAGGATGCCCTTCACGGGCCTCCCGCCGCCCGCCGAGCCTCTCGCCTCCATCGCCGCCGTTTCCCGGCCCGTATGCGCGCCGCGCGCATGCGCGCCCGGGCGCCGGCCGGTGTCGTCACAAGGGCGGGGCGGAGGGTCAAGTGCGCTTGCGGAACGCGCCTCCGCCGGCCGGGTTCACGTATGGGCGGGGCTTGGCGGCTGCCGTGCCAGGCGATCGGATCCCGCCTCCGCTGCCTTCCCCCCCCCCCCTCCCCGCCGCGAGTCCTCGGTCGCCGAGAACCTCGCCGGTATCGCCCTTTTCCCCGCCTTCCTTCCTCTCCTTTCCTGGGGAGTGGAGGGGTTGAAGCCCCCCGTTCAGGCCCGCATCCAGGCGGGCCGGGTGCGGGGCCCTCGCGGAGGGGCAAGCGAGCCTGCCAGGAAGGGGCTCCTCGAGGTGTGGTGGCTGCTCCCAGAATTCCCCGTCGCCGCCGCCGCCGCTCATTCCCCCCGGGGCCTGGCTGGCTGCGTGCCTGGGCGGTTGTGGGAGTCTGAACGGGGAAGGGAGGCGGGGCAAACAGTGGGGTCCGCCGGGGGAAGAAGCCCCCGCGGAGTCTCCGGTCCGAGTGCGGATGAAGAGGAAAAGGAGGCGGCCCCCTTTGCCCTCTTCTGACGCCGCCCCGGAGCTGCGTGCCTGGAGCACCAGGAGCCAGTTCCTGGCCTGGGACAGGAGCTGGAGGCGCTGCCACCCCACGGCTGCAGGGATGCCAGGCCCGACTGGATAATCTCTCTGTCTCCTGGGGGAGGGCAGGGCAGGAGGCAGCTTCCCCGGCCCCCCCTCCCATGGCTGCTTCTCGCAAAGCCCCTTCCTAGTGTGTGTGAGGGCAGAGGGGTGAGATTTGCACCATTCCACCCAAAAGAAGCAGGGTTCCTGCCCCCCTCGATTTGGCTTCACTTATAAGACGGCAACCAGTTCAGCCAAGCTTCAACAGCATGTTCTGCTTACTTTTGCAGTCAACCCCATGCGTGGGCCCAGTGCGGGCTTCTCCATGTTTCTACATCCTGGAACTGAAAAGGCCACAGGTCATAGTACCAAAGTTTTATTTCTCTCAGCAGCTGAATTCGTCCTCCATCCCAAAGAAGCAGAGACTGGGTTGGGGGTGGGGGGAGAGGCCTTCCTGGCTGGATCTCTTCATGATTAGCAGGTGGGGGCCATGCTCAGGGAGGCAACTCATCTGTCCTGTTGCCCAGGTCATTGGCAAAGGTGTTGAATAATGCTGATCTCAAGGCAAAGCCTCGGCTGCTGGGCTCCAACCTGAGACAGAGCCACCAACGCTGGCTGAGTGGGTTCTGCGCCTTCCTGAGCACACTTTAATGCTGAAATCTGTCCATTTCTGTGGCACCTCAACCGAAATTTGTTCCGTAAAGCAGTCACTTTGTTAAAGGAGATTTAAATCTCCCTTGCATGACCAATTTTTGGTAAAAAAAAAAAATAGCAATCAGGGTATATTTAACATACTTACTACCTTTTAACTCAGCTCTCCTTTAATGCAGGTCTGTGGGCAGAAGTACGTGTTACATCGACATAAAAGAGTGGCTGCAAGCACAATCTGTGGGAGCAGGTGTGTGTCTTGGTACTTGCAAGGCCTCCTTCGAAGGTTCTCACCAGACAGGCTTCTCCCCTTGCGGGAGGGTTACACTATACTCAACAGACCTGCAGGAAATGAAAAATCCAAGATGCCAAAACCTGTGACGTGCACTGAACCCAACCGGCTGGACTGGGCTGAATTCAACCTGCAGGCAGTTAAGGGCCACTGCTTTTCTAGCCCTCTTTCAGCTTGGCCAAAGGTCTTCAAACTTGGCAAATTTAAATCTTGTGGACTTCAACTCCCAGAATTCCTCTTCCAGTTATGTTAACTCAGGAATTCTGAGAGTTGAAGTCCACAAATTTTAAAGCTGTCAAGTTTGAAGACCCTGTTTTTTTTCCTGATCCTGCCTTTCTGCCAGCAAACAGGCAGTTAGGCTGCTTTCCTCCTGCTTTCCTCCCCCTGCCCCCATTCCTGATCCTGCCTTTCTGCCACCAAGATGGTGGCATGTTCACATGCAATGGCCCTGAGCTCCCGGTGTTAATGTGTAGTGTTTATGATGTGTCTATGGCTGTGTGTGAACAGTGTAGAGCAAGGAGCAAAACTTACCTACACACGCATAGAGCTGCTAAACATTGGGCTTGCAAGTCAATCCGGGATTACCAGTGATTTTCAGCTGTTCAACGACATACGAACTGCATAGGGAGGCTTCCAACATTTCCATGGATTGTCATTGGGTCAGGGAGCTGCTGGCGAAACCAAAAGTGAAAGAAACAAAAGCACAGCTGTAGAGCTGGTCTGTTGGCTCAGCTCCAAAAGCAGCCCCATAGACTAGCGCTGCCAAGTGTCTTTTGGAGACACACCAGATCCCTCCTCCACAAAATTGATAAATTAGAGCTGCAGATGGCAGCAAGCAGGCTTCTGTGCGAAAGCTGTGTGATGATTGTAACAGACCTGGTTACAACCAGTTGTACCGATGTGACAGTGGAGTTGATAAGCCGAGTCATTTATCGCTCTGATAGAAATGGTGACTGGTAAGAGCAAGCCTGTTTAAAGACAGTTCTCCCTAAGTTTGTGCAGTATGTGCAATTTTCCACCCAAGGGAAGAACACTTCAGACCATGTGTAATCTGAAACAGGCATATAGAGTAATCCCCCTCCCCCACCTGGGTACATCCAACCACCTTTCACTTCTGTCATGCCCTAAGCATGTCCCTCTCAGGAAAAGAGCTCAAGCCAGCCATGAAAATGGTTAAAATCTGGCCAGAGGGTGATCTCAGCTGCAGGACTGTTTTAAAACCACTGAGGAGAGTGTGTGAACATCAAGTCCTGGAGGCGGGGCTGGCGTCATGGTTCAACATGTGATCTTGAGCTCCAAGATCACCATTGATATCTTCATTGCTGGATGGTCCTTTTGGACCTAAACCATCCTGAAGAGACGGTGACAGTAAAGAGCGCATCCTGTCGATCCCAGGGACACCGCCAAGTCCCTGGTAGACCCAGCAGGAGCTCTTTTTGCCAGCTGCAAAGAGGCAGCCATTAAAGCTGCTGAAGCTGGGACAGCTCCGAACAGAAGGGAACAGAAAGAGAAAGTGTGTCAGTTTAGTGAGATGATTTTTTTTTAACTTTATGATTTGAGAGAACACCCTAAGAAAAAGAAATAAATTGTAAAATTGAAGACAGAAGAGGCTAAGCAGCAATTTTAAACAGGAAGTCAAAATTAGTGGTTTTTTTCTATTGCTGGATTGTTTATGCTTTTTTACTCTGACTGGACTGGTTTTTTATCTTTGTTTTCCTCTTTTTCTTTTTTGCTCTCATATTTATGTTAGAGATTCTTTTTTAATTTTTCTCTTAAGCTTTTTCAATTAATTTTTCACTCTTTAAAATACTTTTAATTCTTTTGTTTTGGTAAAGGAAGGGGGAAGTGAAAGTTGAGGAAAATATGTAACGCTGCCACCCAGAGGCTTGGAAACATTGTTTTTCTTTCACTTTCTGAGACCAGACAAAGCTGAGAAAGAACTGAGGCTTTTCTTCAAGGACTTTAAGCTGTTTGACAGAGGGAAGAGCATGGAAGAGTGTTAATACAGGTGCTCTTCTGGGTTTCTCTCAATAGCTGCAGTCTGGTGTTGAAAGAAAGTTTGGAATTTACAGAAAGAAGATTACAAGACCCTAGAGAAGAGAGTTATAAAAATTGTTTGGAACTTAACAAAAAGCCTTAGAGGTGCAGTGTGTTTTTCTCTTTTCTCTTATTTTTTTTTTCTTTTTTATTGACTTTGGGCTTATCCTCTACTTACCCCCCTCCTTATTAGCTATTTATTCTTGGTGGACATTTGGGATTTTGGCCTTTTGAAATTTACTTTTGTCTCCTTTTTGAAAGTTTATTTTTATAAAAATATTTTTGCTCTACTTATTGTTATTAGTATTATTTTTCTTTTTCTTTCTCTTTCCAAGTTAATAGTTCTTTTTTTTTTCCTTTTCTCTTCCATTTTTTATTTCCTTTTTTATATTGGATGTATTTGTGATTCCATTTCTGGTTTTTGTTTTTTTGTTTTTTGTATCTAGACTCTTTATGGAATTTTTGGGTCTATTCTATTTTGACCAATTGGATTAAGGTGTTGAAGAACCTGAAGAAATTTATTTTTGCTTCCAGTTTTTATATTGATTGACCTGACAATTTTCCTTTTTCTTTTTTGGTTTTTTTTTTTTCAACAATTAATCAATTGATTGGATTAAGATGTACAAGAACCTGAAGAAATTTTTCATTTACTTTGTTTTCCTTTTTCCTTTGCTATTTTTACTTGGAATTATAATTGTTCAATATAGGAGTGGATTAAGGTCTAGAAGAACCTGAAGATTTTGAGTTGTTTGCAACCTTTTAATTTTTTGTGAAATGAAAAATTAAATGCAGCTGGTTCTTCAATCCCTACTTCTTCCTCTTCACCATCTGGAGGACAACAACCAATGCAGACGATGTTATAAGAAAAAGAACAGAAAACGGTGATGCTGCAGATGATTATGCAAGGAATTCAAAACATACAAGCAAAAACAGAATATTGAAAAGAGAACAGAGAACACTGAACAAAGAACAGGAAAAACAGATGAAAAGGTGGAGAACATTCAACAAATGATGATGAAGTATGGGGATAGACTCCAAAAATTAAAGAAGATAAAGAATTATCTTTAACATTTTATCTTTAAATAAAAAAAATTAAAGATAAGAAGATTGGAGATATTGATGGCAGATTACGCGTGGTTGAGCAAGACAAGAGTGGGATGCTGGCATGGGAGATCGACAGATCAGAATTCTATCTTAGATTCCAAAATATAGAGGAAGAAAAGGGATAAAATTTGGCAGAAATAATGATAGACATTCTGACTGCGGCATTGGAAATAACCAAAGAGAAGATGATGGATGGAATAGATGAGGTCTTTTGAGTTTTTACAAGATATGCAATGAGAAATAAATTGCCAGAGAAGTTCACATTAGATTTACAAAGGAAAGCTATTAAAATGCAAATATTACAGGTGGCAAGAAAGAAAACATTGAAATATAAAGATAAGGAGATTGTAGTCCTGAAACAAGTAGCCAGAAGAGTGAGAGAGATGAATATTGATTCTTGACTAAAACATTACGTAAAAAAGAGGTGAATTACAGATGGCTGATACCAGAAGGCTTAATGATTATATGGTAGGAACAAAGACACAGAATTGATTCAGTTGAGAAAGCAGAATTATTTTATGCAGAATACTTCAGAGGGAAAGAGGAAGAGACAGAAAGAGAAGTGTCACGAATTGAATTCCAAGAGGACTGTCAAGCAGCGATTGAAAAAGAAGAAGGCACAATAGGCAGAAAGGTGGAAGTTAGAGAACAACAAGAACCAAGATCTACTCGGGCTGCAAAACCTACTTATAAATTTTTTCATGGAAGAGAAAAAATTAATTACAATTAATATAAATAGACAACTCAGCTGTTAAAAGAAGGAAAACTTTCCATAAATTAGATAAATTAAAATTTGATATAAAGTGTTAAGCCTGAGTTCCCCAACCAGGGTTAGGTAGACAAGCTAAACAGAATGTGCAGCG
>BLBF01010741.1:0-12166 GCA_015471245.1 Laticauda colubrina | reverse complement strand
TACACTAGTTGGAACTTTAGTTACTTGGCAAACTATACTTGCTTGATGTAAACTATATTTACTAATTGCATATTGCACCAAACCATAAATGTTTGTCTTTTTTCATTTTTGGATTTTTATGTTGTGTGAATTCAACCTGTGTTGTTTGGAAATTAGAGTTTATTGTATGACCATAAGAGCTGATTATGATTTATTCAACAAACCAATGCACTAGTTCTTGACCGCAATAAAGTCTTTCAATTCATATCAATATTCCTAGCTAAATATATTTTGCATGATGTTTGCATAGTTACTTCCCCGTGGGAGGAGATTTCACAGTATTTCCAGTAGGACAACCAAATTCTGTAACAGCTTTCTTCCCTATCCATCTGTCCGGTAAACTCACAAGATTTGTTTTTCTCACCATGTATATATATACATCGAAACTGGACCGTGTTGTTTCTCTGTGTCATTGTTCTGACCTAGGCTTCCCAAAAAGCACTAAGCAGACTTTTGTCCCAGCAAAACTCCCTTTTATTAAACGAAGGGGAATTTCTTCCATCACATTCAGCCAAAGGCTTGGCAAACAGTCTTTCAAGGGTCTAATTAGGAGCATAGACCTTATCTAACCTGGAGAACTGCCAAGTAAATATTTTCAAATGCAGCGCTGACAAGGAAATGCTTGGCACAAAGTCTCTGAGATGCACAGACTCATTTTCACATTGCTGCAACAAACAAATTGTTTCCTGCAAAAGCCCCCTCCCCTTTTTCTTCTCTTTTAATACCTATGGGAGGAACCATTCACCGTTCACCTGGCCTTACTCCCATCTCGACCCTTAGTTCGTAATTTTTCTTTTCTTTTGGTAGCTTTGCACATGCGTAGACTGGGAATCGGCTCCAGCTGCTTCTCTGTCTCCCTGCAATTCGACTCTGAAGGGAGCTGATAGCTACCAGTCTGCCTTGGCCCCATCTCTGCCTCTGACACAGAGACCTTGTCCGAGCCTTCCTCAGCCTCCAGGACTGGACCATGTTCCTCCTCACCCTCACTGTCTGACTCTGCTGCCAGCTCCACTAGCCATCAGTGGGCCACAACAGTCATATACTGTGTTTCTCCAACAATACGCCCCCCCAATAGGAAGACCCAGCATGTTTTCTAGGCATAAAATGAAATGAAGCCCCTCTCCTCAAATTTAGCCCTAATTTAAAACATGTGAAATTGGGCGGTGGGGGGGTACTTGCCATTAGGAATGCCCCGTGGGCAGCTACACCTCACCATCAGCTGCTCCTAACATCATGGTGGAGCAAGGAGGGCTCCCTTACCCCTCCCTCACCTGGGTCAGCAGGCGGGCAGTGTCGGCGTGGATATTTGGTAGTGTTTCAGCCGTTTCTCAGGCCTCTGTAGCTTCCACAGTTCCCACTGGTGCTGGCGCCTCTCTTGCCAGCACCGTCTCCAGCAACAGTATCTGAGTCGCTCCTGCTTTTCCCCCGTCCCCGTAACAATAGGAAAAAATTTTTTTTGAGGTATCTGGGAGTGTTGTGCGCTGCGTTTTGGTTTAATCCCGAGCGGCTGGGTGGGCGTGAGAAGAGCTGAATGAGCATCTCTGCTGCTGCTACTCTTGGTGCTCCAGCCTCGGGCTCTGCAAGTTTGCAAAAGTCCCGGTACACAGCCCATTCCTGCATTCCAAGCACCCAGTCCGAGCTGCAGCTGTGCTTCTCTCGCCAGCGCCATCTCCAATAACAGCGGCAGGAACCGTGGAAGCATTTTAGCTGCTTCTTGGGTGGGGGAGCTGCCTTCATAACTTCCACAGTTCCTGCCGCTGCTGCTGCTATTATTGGAGACGGTGCTGGTGAGAGAGGGACAGCTGCAACTCAGCCTGGGCGCTTGGAATGCAGGAACGGGCTGTGCACCAGGACTTTTGCAAACTTGCAGAGCCCGAGGCTGGAGCACCAAGGGTAGCAGCAGCAGAGACGCTCGGCTGTTCTCACACCCATCCAGCCGCTTGGGATTAAACCAAAACACAGCATGTGGCACTCCCAGTTACCTCAAAATCTTTTGTTTTCCTGTTGTTACAGGGACGGGGGGAAAGCGGGAGTGACTCAGACACTGTTGTTGGAGACGGTGGTGCTCAGGGGAGGGAGAAATTAATTCACCCCCGAAAAGACGTCCTAGCCGTTTATTCGGGGCTCAAAAAGAAAAAAAGCCCAGCCTTATTTTGTGAGAAACACAGTAATATATATGACTATATGCATAATTATGTATGTATATATTTATTTTGTCGTGTTTATGTAGTATATATTGGACGTGGTGACTCTTTGACAGCTGTATGCAATGAAATTTCATTTTAACGTTTGCCAATTAGTATACATTCAAAGTGACAGTAAAGTTATACTATTCCATAGCAGGAAAATCTATTGACTAACCTGTGTGTGATGACATATCCTAATAGAGTGATTGATCATAAGGCATGCTAGGAGATAGCAAGCTAAATAAAAATGGAGATATGTAAGAAAGATATATGAATCTTTAGGTTCTTCACAAATGTATTTGATGCCTCATTCAAAGCCATCAAATGGCTTGCTTAAATTGCTAGCTTTACAACAGGATCCAAGGCATGCTCATGTTGAATTCTGGGAATGGTATGCTTGGAGCATAGGGAAGTACACAATCTGATGCCTTTGTTATAGGGAATGTTATAGTTCGTAAATCAAATGGCAACCTGTTTTCCATAATTTTGAGGAATTAACCTAACTCTGAATTTTCATGATTAGATAAGAGTTGAAAACTGTATTCGTATTTTAATGAGTACCTTGATAAGAAATGCAACTAGAGACATCTAGTGGTTTGAGCATAACTTGTATTTAATTTATTTTTTTACTTTAAAATAAACCCATTTGTTTCTGTTTTAATGAAAAGCATAAAGAACTATGTTGTAATGTGAATGAGACATCCATAGCATTGAATTATTGATTCAGAAATTTATTTTGTTATGAAAAAAAAACAATATGTGGTATTTGTATTATTTCAGTCTTTTATGACAGAAACCAGACAACTTTAGCTAAGTGGGATCAAACATATTTACCTATTGGACAGAACACTGCCAGAGAATTTAATGTGTAGACAAAATTGGGTAACTGAAAAAAGACCCTGAAAGAAGGCAGTGGCAAACCATTTATTATGGACCAAGATTAAGAATATTTACGGCTTTAAACATAATTTACCGGGCCAGAAAAATTTTATGTGAATTCAATTTATAGCAGATAGAGACCTCAAAACCACTTATTCATTTGTAAGATTTTAAGAGTACCTTCTAAGACTGTGGGGTTCACAGGATAGGATGTATGTCTTCTTTAGCTACTGCATAAAAGATGTAGGATCTAACGGACAAATGAATAAATAAAACAACTCTCTTTCATCTAGTTCAAATAAACCAGTACCTGATAAGATAATAGGTTAGATGAGCCTAGTACTCATCTAGCATCCTCAAAACTTGGAGAGAAACATATTACTCTGGACCTGTGATACCTATCCTATGCTGAAAAGCTTTCCTACATGTTCACAACTGGCTTAATAAGCACCCCCATTTGTAACTGTATAGTTGCTTTCATAGAATGGAACATATTCTGCCTTGTTTGGCCCAAAATATATCTAATTATTAAGACTTGGAATTTTATTCACATTACTCGTATGTTTTACTGAATCCATTGGTTTGCAGCAAATTTCCGAACTCATTTTAAAGTACTGATGTTAACTTATGTCAGCTGATCAAGTTACATAAATTAGTTGCAAATTACATAATTACAAATTAATAGGAGTTAGAAGGGATCTTTGAGATCTTTTAATCCAACCCCCTCCTCAAGCAGGAGGACCCTACACTATTCTGGATAAATGGCTATCCGTCTCTTCTTAAATCCCCAGTGATGGAGCACCCATAGCAATGCTTCCTCTCACTATATTCGGACTGTATGTCTGCACACATTATGAAACACTTGCTTCAGCAAGGAAGCTATTAAAATCAAATGTCTACTTTGCTGATCAGTAAATAGTAAAAGTAGGTGCTCCATTAGTGAAGACGTGAGTGTATATAGTTCTGGAATAAATACCTCTATGTCTTATTTAGTCTCTACCTATTATTCCTCAATCTATTTTAGCAAAGCTCTTGTAACAGTTTTGGTGGCATTTTGTTTTTCTATGCCAGTAAAAAAATGACCAAGTTTTTAATTCTGGTTGAATATATCAGTAATTCCACTGATAAAGTAGTACTAAAGTAAGAATTATAGACAAATTGCTTGTCTTACTTCCTGATTAGAATTTAATGTTTTGGGCTTTTTTTCAACATTCTACATTTTTTCCACATTTATTTTAAATTCCAAAAGGAAAAAAACTAAAAATTCTGGAAAGTTTCCATTTAAAGTCAACTCAAAGGTTGCAGTTTTCACTAGGAAGATATTCAAAATGAACTGTTCATAGTCTCACCCCATATAACCTCTGCAATATTTGAAAGTAATTGCCACATAGTTCATAATGTGTGAGAAATCCTATTTCAGAACCAAAAGCTGTGTTATAAAACAAATGAAATCAAAATAATGTACTGAAGTGAAAGTCTGTTTTTGAATCAGTATATTTTCCAGAAAAAACTTGGAAACATTTAATTGTTTTCAGAATGTAATAAAACATTTTAAAAACAAATACATACAGGCATATGTAAAGCTGTCAAGGAAATAAAACAACCAGACTATGGTTAAAAAAAAATTGTATCTGATGAAATTGAAAATCACTATTGTGTTAGCATACTATACTTCATGTTAGTCACACAGTCTCTAAATTTGCATTTGAATAAATTTAAGTAGGTGTTAAACATTAGCTAAAAAGAACAAATTGTCCCACCGTACAGAGGTTTCATTGCTAGCTATTAGCTGTCTCTTCTGGGTAGGTTTAAGGATATACCTACGGAATTTAGGAAATCCCATCGCATTTCTTTCATATCTTTTTATGCTAGCATACTTTTGTTTAATTTTACTCTGGGACAACTTGTCATTGTTTAATGGTGTATTTACATTTACCGTCATTATGTTTTGATATCATACCAAAAAAAACAAATCTTTTTGGAGAATGGTTTCTTTTTGTACTGAGTGTGAAACATGGCATTTATAGTGTTAAGCTCATGTCACACTGCACCAACGGATGCAAAGAGGATGTAAAATGGACAAAAAAGCTTGCCATCCATTGGTTAACGCGATGTACTCACTGCCTCCGTTTTGCTTCCTCTCTATCCGTCCAGCATCCATTCATTGACATTTCATCCGCTCAGAAAGTTTTGAGCTGCCCAAAACTTTTGAGCGGAAAATATATCCAATGCATCCGTTCTGGATCCTCTAGGCATACGGGGGACATCCGTTCTGCATCCATTACGCATCTGCTATATCCGCTAGGCATCCGCTGTGCATCCGCACAACTCAAATCCGTTCCAGCGGTAAACGGACGCAGGGAGGAAGCAGAACGGACGCGCAGCGTTAATAGCACGGATGGAGAAAGGATGAAAGCGGATGCAGCTCATCCGCTCTGCATCTGCTCTGCATCCTCTACGCATCCGCTCTGCATCCTCTATGCATCCGCTCTGCATCCGCTCTGCATCCTCTACGCATCCACTCTGCATCCTCTACGCATCCTCTATACATCCGCTCTGCATCCTCTATACATCCGCTCTGCGTCCTCCCCACGTCCGTTCCTTTCCGTGTTATCCACTCTGCTTATGCAAATTTTTGCCCCTTTTGAGAGCGGATAACAACGGACGGAACATTTTGCTTGTCCGTTGTGTCCTTTTTGCATCCATTGGGCAGTGTGACATGGCCTTTACATCCATCTAAATTGTGAAAAAACTCTCTTCTGAGGAAGATACTGGAAACTGTTAAGAGACTATGTTAAAATTTTATTGCAGCCTACTTTTTACAAAGGAAAAATTGCTTTACATATGTCAGATTTCACCCACCAGGAAGACTAGAACCAGCTAGACAAGTTTACAAACATTTGAGAACATCTGATGAGTAATCTTTGCTGGAAAAAAATAGGAAGCTTCACTGAAAAAAAAGTTAAGAAGCTATTAGAAAAGAGTTCTAATGACTGTTGGGTTTAAAGAATAATCTTGAGTTATGTATGTGCATATGTATGTCTTTGTTCCTGTTCAGCATCCAGAATTTCTTCTGGTAGTTAGGTAGCCACGTAAATTTGTTTAAGAAAGAAAGACTATTTTAGCCATTCTGTGCTTTCATTTTTTTCACCCTATGAAGCCTGTCTTCCACTTTATTTTTTTTTAAATAATGACATTAATATGGCTGCTCAACTCACTCATGGTAACTCCAGGTGACTTACAGGAATGAAACACCAAATACAAAACCCAATATACTCTCATTCCACTGGCAACAGCATTCAAATCACTTGATGGGCTCCATATCAACCTGGAATTCTCAGGCCACTGACAAAACCATGCCTTGAGAACATCTCAGAAGAATATCAAGGTGGAGCCATACTTATCTTCACAGGGATGATGTTTTGCAAAGAGCAAACCATAACAAAAAAAAAAGGCCCTTCTTCTTGGTCCCACGAGATGGATCTCTTTGATAGAGGGGACCATAATCTGCTGGGATCGATAGATGTAATTGGGAAAATACAGTCCGGCAAATAACCTGATCCCAAGCTAAGTGGACGTTTATGGGTGTTAACAGGCTTCTTGAATTTTGGACCTGGAAGCAAATCAGCAACCAATGCAGCTCCTGCAAGGGAGGTGTGCCAATCTAGACTTGCACAGAATCATGCGGGCCATCACATTTTGAACCAATTGAAGCTTCTGTTTACTTTTCAATGGCAGCACCATGTACAGAACATTACAGGAGTCAAGATGGGAGGTAACTCGAGCATGGGTAACTCTGAGGAAGGCTTGTTGGTCCAGAAAGGGCATAAAAGTTTCCATCTGCTTGTGCAATAGTTAGATTTGCTACTAAGTTGTTTGAAATGAGATAGATGGCAAATGAATTGAATAAATGAATGAAATATTTTTCAGTCACTGTGTGAGAATTCTCACAATATATACAGAAATCTCTCGTTTGTTTTCAAGTAATAGAAGACACATACAAATATTTTAAAATGTAAAGAAGGGAGAAACTACTGCTGAAACATAGTTCTTACAGCTTGTCCACTGAGCCAAAGGGAGAATCCAGGATGGTAGTCGCTAGTCTCATTGCTCTGCAGACTGAGTTGAAAAACTGAGGACACTCCCCCTGGTAATGGTCTCCAGTTCTTCACTCGGACTCAGTGTGTTCAGACCACCCTTTAAGGGATCTGAATAGTTAAGATTATAAAAAAACACTCCCTGGATTGAGGTTTTTTTTTTTTTCTCTTGGAGAGGCTTAGAGCAGGTTTGACAGCTAGCAGGCTTTCTGGTTAGCACTTTTGTTTTTCCTTTTTTTTGACTGCCTTTATATATATATATACTTTTTTGCTGGTGAACTGGTTTTTGGAATTGTGATTGTAAATTTGGTTGGAAGTACCCCTGAAAGCTCTTGTGGCCCGGGCTGAGGGGGCGGGAGTCAGTGTCAACTCACTTTCTCCCGGTCCGTTCTTATTGATCTGTGCCAGCCATGAAAACTGCGAGGTGCTTCTGCCCCTTTTCGGCATCGGCGGCCATTTCAGATGTTTCGGGACAATTCTGCTGTTCGTCTCTAGGATTGTCCCTTGGGGGGGACAATGGCCATCTGGATTGAATCCTGGCCCCCTGTCCAGTCACCAGAGCACCGTGGCAGCTGTGAGATGCTTGAAACTGCCAAATTGATTGTGGTACAGCCAGCGCTGGCTTGCAAGCTTCTGATCTGTCAGGGCTTGTAGCAATTTTAAAGAGTCAGCCATTTTGTTTTTGTTTTTTTCCTTTTTGCTTTGACTCTTGCCTTAAATTGTGGAGCTGTGCTGAGCTTACCACTTCTGGTTCACACTAGCCTCCTAAAGTGGTGGACAGCTGCTGAGACCAAAGAAGACAGTTTTAGATCAAATACATTTTGTTTTTATTTTTCTTTTGCCCCTTTTTTCTTTTTCTCTCTCCCTGTCAGTGACAATTATTTTTGATGGGCTCAAAATGGCTACCAGGAGAGCTGGCCAAGAATTATCAGCTCCTTAGCAGAGTAGGAGAGAGCTGCAAGGGGATAAACTAAGTCCAGTCTGCTGGGCTGGAGGCAGCAGCTAGGATCAGAGCTAGGACCCTAGCCCCTAAAAGACCCTCTAGGGCAGTGGATAGGCAGCCCAGGCATAGACAAAAGGCCTTAGATAAGGAGTTTGATAAGGTGGTGAGAGACTCCAAGATGGCTGAAAACAGGGCCATCTCTCCTCTGCTCCCACAAGATGGCAGTCAGCAAGATCAATTGGCAATTGTGACTGCCTGGTCTCCTGGTGGCTCAAGTACTCAGGGTTTGCAGCGAAACCTCCAAATCAAGGCAAAAGCCACTCATAATAATTCTGAGCCACCACAAGGATTTTTGATTGCTGCACCTGGAAGCCAAGCCTCTAGCAGAACCAGACATGTGCCTGAAAAAAAAGCCACCTTTACCCCTACAGTGACTGGGTTGCGGCCTGAGGAGACCCACAGGCAAGAGATGCCATCCTTCATGAGAGCCTGGATCTCCCAAACAATTAGACAAAAATTTCAGGCTTAAGTCAACCAGCTGCACCAGCTGTCTGGTTTGGACACCAACAGAGATGTTCCACAGGGGCAGGCTTCTGCAGAAGAGCCGATCTACTTCAGAAATTGTTCTGCATCCCCTTTCGGAAAGAAGCCAGTCTTATGTTTCTGAGAGGGACCTCCTTCCAGAGAGGGCTTTTCGGACGGAGAGTCAGAGGCAGCAGGTCCCCCTCCTTTAAGGACCTTTTTGAGCTGGCTTTCTTCAAGACTGTTGGTTAAGGCTAAGAGCACGGCTCATCTTAAGAAAGGGACAAGGTCACCCGGGAACTTCCCCCAGAGGGGGAGGATCAGGAAGATTATCTATTCACTGAGAAAGCATCTGTGGTGGATGCTGTACCTGTACCCCAGACGTTTATGAATGTGATTAAAAAGCAGTGGGAGTCCCCTAGGGGATACACTTGCCCCAGTGGGTCTGATCTACCTTATTTAATGGGTGGCTGCAGCAGCTGCAGGGTAGAATCCCACCTGAGGACCTCATGGTGCATCAGGACTTAAATAAGATAATAGCCGCAGCTCAATCGACAGCTAATACCATCCTCAAGTCAGCCAAAATTTCTTCCAGAGCCATGGCCTCATCTGTAACAGCATGTAGGCTCATCTGGCTAAGAAATTGGCAGATGGATGCCAGAAACAAATGGAAGCTGGCGTTTGTTCCCTTCAAGGGAGAGAGGTTTTTTGAGAAGGCCCTGAATCCCTTTTTTTGATGGAAACCAGGGACAAAATGAAAGATCCTGCCTTCCCAGGGGAGGTGTTTTGATTACAGGTCTCCACCCTACTACAGAAAGCCCTCCTTTAAACAGGAGGAAGCTGGGGCAAGCTTTCCCCGTCAAAGTAGACCCTTCTTCCAAAGATCCTCATTTCAGGCCAAAAGACTGGCCTTTGCTGCCAGAGGGCATCAGAGGCAAGGTGACAGAAGGTCATTTCGAGGTTCCAACAGACCTTTTAGATGCAACAAGTGACATCCAAGCCTCCTCTCCCACAAGGGGCCCTCTGGGACTGTTCTGGCAGAGGTGGCAACAGATCATAACGGACGCTTAGATCCTGACAACTTTATGGTCAGGACTCTCTCAGGAGTTTCTTTCCTCCCCCCACCCCCAGTGCCTTTGTGCGCTGCCCAATCTCAAGGGACCCCTCAAAGAGGGATCTCATGGAATTGGTGATTCACCATCTGCTGGACATTTGGGCCATCCAACCTGTTCCTGGAAACCAGGAGAGACAGGGATTCTATTCAATTTGGTTTGTGATTCCAAAGGCTTCGGGGGTGGGTGGGTGAGCAATCCTCAACTTGAAAGGGCTCAATTTGCATCTAATCTACTGAAGATTCAAGGTGCTCTCCCTCTACTCTATCCTACAGGGCCTGCGGGAGGGAGATTTTTTTTTATTTTTAGCTTCGGTAGACCTGACAGAGGCCTACCTCCATGTACCCATAGACCCCAAACACTGTCAGTTCCTGAGGTTTTGCTATGGCGGCCACCATTTTCAATACAGGACTCTCCCATTCAGCCTGTCCTTAGCCCCACAGATTTTTACCAAGCTCCTGGCGGCTGTAGCAGCACACCTCAGATCCTTACCCATAAGTATCCTTGCTATTTGCATAACATCCTGATAGCATCCTCTTCCAGACCTCAGGCAGAGGAGAATATGATGTTTACAATCAGGATCCTTTGAGAGCATTGGTTCTCGATAAACCTGGACAAATGCCACCTACTACCATCGAACTGTCTTTTGCATTTGGGGGCTATCATAGACACCTTAACTGGCTAGGTCTTTCTCTCACAGGAGCATCGAGACCGTATAAGGGACATCACATCACAGATCCTGTTTGCCAGAAAGGCGCTTATCATCTTGTCTCAACTTCTCGTCAAGATGATATCATGCATCAGGATCGTCCCAGGGCCCACTTCCATGCCTGAACCCTGCAGTGGTTCCTGCTCCCCTACCAGAAGGCAGACAGGGGCAACTCACCAAGAAGGGTTCATGTCCTCTTTCTGGTTCTTCATTCTCTCCATTGGTGGTAGTCCCAAGCCATGAATCAGAGTTGCTTGTACAGGGAGCCCCAGAGGATTACCATCACCACCGATGCCAGTCGGGATGGTTGGGGGGCCCACCTGGGAGTCCAGGTTAGGTGGTCATGGGAGGAGCTCGCCCACAACATAAATTGGCTAGAGCTCGGGGCTGCCCATTTAACTCTCAAGGATCTAAGGCAGGAGGTGATGGGGAGACAGGTTCTTCTCCTCACAGACAATGTGGCCACCAAGGTCCACATAAACCAGCAGGGGGGCACTTGCTCCAGATCTCTAATGCAGGAGGTGACTCAGT
Source organism: Laticauda colubrina (assembly GCA_015471245.1). Lineage (NCBI taxonomy): Eukaryota > Metazoa > Chordata > Lepidosauria > Squamata > Elapidae > Laticauda > Laticauda colubrina. The sequence goes on along the minus strand of BLBF01010741.1, from coordinate 1,148 downwards.
TGTGCAGGTGGGCAAAGAGACCCCTGTTGTCCCTGCAAGCAGAAAACATCTCAGGAGTTTCCAATGTGCAAACAGACTGGTTGAACAGGGTCACAGTTGACCGGTCGGAATGGCAACTCGAAATTTCAACTAACAAATGCTCTGTCCTACACATTGGCAACAACAAAAAAAAAAAATCAGAACAAATGCGAGTTAGGCAGGAGCGATCTTGTAGATGACTCAAGGACTTAGGAGTACTTATCTCAAACGATCTAAGCCCCAGAGCTCACTGTAATAGGATTGCCAAAAAGGCTTTAAGAATTGTTAACCTTATTTTGTGAAGCTTCTTCTACAGCAACAGGGCATACAAAACTAGGGCATACAAAAACTTTGCCAGACCAATTCTTGAATATAGCTCGTCCACCTGGAATCAGTATTGTATATCGGACATTAACACAATTGAGCGGGTTCAGAGGTATTTCTCGAGAAAACTACTCTATTCCTCTACCCACAATAGTATTCTCCATGCCTCCAGGTTCAAAATTCTGGAGCTAGACAATCTGTAACTGCGTCGCCTGTGGTCCTAACTAAGCATAGTTCACAAAATTGTCTGCTATAGAATTTTGCCTGTCATTGACTTCTTCAGCTTCATTCACAATAATACATGGGCAAACAACTGATATAAACTGAAGGTAAACCACTCCAAACTTGATTGCAGAAAATACAAATTCAGTAACAGAGTGGTCAACACCTGGAACCGCCCTACCTGAGTCTGTTGTTGCAGCCTCAAGCCCTCACAGCTTCAATCTCAAACTGTCTACCCTGGACCTCACCCATTCTTAAGAGGTCCTTAAAGGGAGTGTGCATAAACACACCAGTGTTCCTACCATCCCTGTCTTACTGCCCCCATTTATGTGTATCTACTTCCTTTGTTCTTGTTTATGTTTGTTAGGGATAACATTGTTTACTCTAACTGGTTTAGGTGAAATAATAACTATGAATCATAGTTGTGTATGTTAAAGTGTCTGCAGCTTTAACTGTGGAATAGTAATTAAGGGAGTGGTTATGAAAACACTATAAAAGTAGCAAGTCTACAGCTTGCTCACTCTGGCTTTGATGATCCCTGATTACTGCTTGGAATCAAGACTGCATTGCTCGAACGGGAGAGA
>BLBF01010733.1:0-15856 GCA_015471245.1 Laticauda colubrina | reverse complement strand
TATGAGGGTCATGCCATCGATGCGTGGACGAGTACGTGAAGACCCACGATGTGTCTCCTGCAGACAAAGAATGTCACAATTGTTCTTTATACACAGGTTAGCGAGAAGATCCTGCTTGGTACCTGTGAGACCTTCAATGTTGGATGAGATGATGCTCAGGGCCGGTCCTGATAAGGACCCATGTTTATGACGCTGGCGCTCATCAACAGCTCGGTCGTTGGTAGCCATTGTAATGAACTAGTAGTTGTGTAGTGTGGTAGAAGGATTCGCAGGAGAAATTCCTGACAGGGACCGCGACGTGAACGCTCCTTCTTTGGCCCCCATGGTCGATGCTGACTACAAGTTAATGTACATCGATCTTCAGGCAACGGCTCATCTTCAGATGCCCAAGTATACAACGCCAGTGACCTCAAGGATGGGCTGGAAGGCCACATCATCCAGAACCCCTGCCCAACGACACACAAGATGTGCCCTACTTCATCGTGGGGGATGACGCCTTCTCCCTCACAACCTACCTCATGAAGCCCTACACTTCCAGACTCCTCACCCGTGAAGAGAGGATCTTCAACTACAGGCTGTCCAGGGCAAGGCGGGTGGTGGAGAACGCCTTTGGCATCATGGCCAACAGGTTCCAGGTACTTCTCACCACCATGCAGCATCACCCAGAGACTGTGAGGAGGATCGTGGAAGCTTGCTGCATCTTGCACAATCTCATGTGCACCCACTACCCAGTCTTGCAGAACAGGCTCGTGGACCTCCAACAAGCCAATGGGGACATGGAGCCTGGGGAATGGAGGCAAGGACGAAACCTGATCGACACTGAGGATGTGCAAGGCCCCAACAGAGCCTCACATGAAGCGAAGAAGCAGCGCAACCTCCTGAGACAATGGTGCAACTCCCCAGCTGGAGCAGTGGAGTGACAAGACAGGATGGTAGATGCTTAATGGATGCTTCCTTCAGCCTGTCTCATCACATGGATGAGATTGGGCCATGTATGTTGGGTTGGCCTACAATGAACAGGGAGTTTCATAAAAAGTTGTGTTTATGTTGACATGTGTGGATAATTATTACATTATTATTGATAATAAAGGGCCGTAGGTGTGGTACCTGGGAGGGTGGACCATACAGTCCCACTATGCTTGCACTGGAGGTTTATCTATCCCACAGCTATTACCCATCCCAAAGGTATCCCTGCCCATTCCACAGCTATCTCAACCCATCCCACTGCTATCTTAACCCATCCCACAAGCATGCAAAGGTTTAAACCATTTCTAAAAGTTTCCAGCAAGACTTTATTAAAAAAAAGAAATGAAGCAAGTGTGTGAATCAAAAATATACTTTATTAACAACAAGCTATAAGACAAAAATGAGTCTCTGGCACTCCTCTTGGTCGCTCAGTCTCAGGGGTGAAGGGTGCAGGTGCTGTGGAAGTGGCTGGTGCTGGAGTGCTTGTCATCAGCTCCTCCAGAAGCAGAAGCAGCAGAAGCCCCAGCCCCAGAAGAGCGAGCCCATGCTGCAGAAGCCCCCACAGAACCAGAGTGAGGGCCAGGGGGCGGGATGGTAGCCCTGTCCCTCTTGCAAGGGCTGGCAGCAGATGGCTGAGGCTTGCTGTGCTTCAGCATGGTTGTGGGGTTGCTGGCTGGCAGGGAGGCTGGCAGGAACCAAGGCTGGCAGGAAGGCTTGCAGGGAGGCAGGCACCAAGGCTGGCAGGAAGGCTGGCAGGGAGGCAGGCACCAAGGCTGGCAGGAAGGCTGGCAGGCAGGCAGGCACCAAGGCTTGCAGGCAGACATGAACCAAGGCTGGCAGGAAGGCAGGCAGCAAGGCTGGCAGGCAGACTGGCTGGCAGCAAGGCTGGCAGGCAGGCTGGCAGCAAGCTGGCAAGGAGGCTGGCAGCAAGTCTGGTAGCAAGGCTGGCAGCAAGGCTGGCAGGCAGACATGCAGGCAGGGCAGGCAAGGCAGCCAATCCGTCCGGCAGCAGGTCTTTCCTCTGAATGGCGACCTGCTTCCGAGCTGCTTCCGTTATATCCACAGGGCTGATGCAATGCATCCTCCCTGCATGCGCAATTAACGCCAGGCATCCATTAGGCTTCTGCTGTGCATCCGCTGTGCATCCGCTGTGCATCCGCTGTGCATCCGCTTCATCCGCTAGGCTTCCGCTCTGCATCCGCTGTATCCGTTCCGCATCTGCTTTGCTGAGCCCCCCCCGGAAGCCTAGTGGATGCGCCATCCACTCTCATCTGCTTCCATCCGCTGGGCTTTCGTTCCGCATCCGCTTTGCATCCGCCCTGCGTCCTCCCCGTGTCCATGTTATCTGCTCCGGTTATGCAAATTTTTGCCCCTTTTGAGAGCGGATAACAACGGATGGAACATTTTGCTCGTCCGCTGTGTCCTTTTTGCATCCGTTGGGCAGTGTGACATGGGCTTAACACAAGTGACTCTGGGTGACTTACAAAGATTGAACAAAGAAAAATCCCAACATATAACCTCTGGCAACCAAGGATAAAAAATAACACCACTCACCAAAAAAAAAAAAAAACATCAGCCACAATAGAGTTCATCTCCCTTCCTAGCCCTAATGCCTGGGGAAATAGCCACAAGATGCTTTGTGAGATGCTAAAGGGCTGGGGTCATCTGAATCTCCAGAAGGCTGCTGTTCCATAAGGCAGGCATTGCAATTGATAAGGCATGGCTCTAACACTCATCAAGATGTCACTGTTTGATAGAAAGGATCCAGATTTACCCAAGGCCCATCATCCTGCACTCATTACCACTATTCCCACAACACAAAAATCCCTGACATCTTATTCCCCACAAAATATAATCACTTTAATGGACCACCAATGTATAAAAGGGAACAATTGCACCTAGGATGGGATGACTTTTTTTTCTTGTTTAATCTGTGAACCTGATATTTCCTACCCTATGCCACTTTCCTTCTATTTCTACACAAGCTGCAGTGGAAAAAAATGAAGCATGTTTGCTTGTTTTTAAAAAGGAGACATTGGTTTTTGTCCATGAACCATTTGAATTAATAAATACATTTTAAAGCCCAATCATTTCCATCTTTATGTGGACTCCTAAGTAAGTGTGAAAAAGTTCACAATCTAAGTAATGGAGCAAAACTGACATTATAGGCAGGGTATGGGCAACTCATCACTACTTAAACCAGATAAAGTCAGATACTAAAAAGCCTATCTAGATATAAAAGAAAACCTTAAAGTTGAAGGACAGTTGATCCCATCACTCCGTAAGATGCATTTAACTGGATCTGAACCCAATTTTATGGCAAACCTTCCTCATCAATAATGAGTCATCAACAAGGAGATGGAAGGACTATAAGAGAAGCATATATTTTTATCTCAAAGTTCTAGGATGCAAAAATCTGAACCATCACTGGATGGCTACAAAAAGTTAGTGGTTTCTACATCTCTTTGGTTTTTTTTTCTTTCTTTTTTTCTTTTCTTTTTTTGCAGAAAGTACTAACTCTTTACAGCCATAGTCCAGTGATCAAGTTCTCCTCTCAAAGTTTATTATGCAAATAGGTCACCTAAAATTCCCCCAATTAAAATTCAGCACCAACATTTCTAAAAGGTTCCTATCCACTCTGACATCATATTTTTGTCCTGAACAAAAAACCCTGACATACTTATCCTAATCATTTACATTAAATTCAATTTGGTACCAAACAGAAACATTTCCTAAGCACCTAAAAGTTCACTGAGCACAATACAGGTGTTAGAAAATAAGACTTTATTTCAGATATGTACACCTGTCATATTTCCTTCAGTGCCAAAGACGTTTAATCCTCTGCTACGGTATTTTCCTTAACAATGAGTCAAAAGTATCTGTAGTGTAGTGAGGGAAGTCCCCAATATAAAAGGGTAAAATCCAAAAGTATTTTTGGCTTCCATTTTCAGGTTTTTGGTTGCAACAGTTAGAGATTTCTGTACTTATTGTTGAGGTAATTCCCTGTTAGGAGAATGAGTACATACAGGGAGACGTATAGAAAATAGTGTTGGAATAATACACAGTACACAGATACACTGTACAGTTAATGTAGGTTTTTACTTCCAGAAAGGTTTAAGCAAAGTCCAAAATAAGCAGTCCAAAAGTCATTCACAGGTTAATCAGTCAGCTTTTCAATCCAGGGATATTCCAGTAACAAAGTCCAGTATCAAAAACAGTTAAGTATTAGACTTACATTAAATCCAGTAATATCAGTCAATTAGGAAAAATGGAGCAACAGCAATACTTTCCAACAGAAGGAAATAAAGATACACTCTCTTCTCTTCTGAGACTCAGACTAAAATGAACCAGGTTTCTGCCTACATCTTATGGCTGTTTTGAGAAACCACACCCAATTGAATGCTCTTGCATTCCCTTAAAGAGATAGTATTAAATGTTTATCCTGGTTTATATATTTCTAACCCAAATACCTGTTAGGAGACTCATATTCCTAACATTCTCCCCTTTTGGGTAAGATAATATATACAACCTTACATTCTAAGTCCATAATCTTCACAGCATGCCTTATGCTTTATAGAGCCTTGGGCCTTTGTAAAATGATCTGCCATATTGTTTTCTGACATACAGTATTCTAGCTTAATCATCTTACTTTGCATACATTGTCTCACATTTAAATATCTTAAATCAGTGTGTTTAGTTCTTGTTTTAACAGCAATATTTGAAGCCATCTGTATTGCTGATTGGTTATCTTCATAAACAACAAAAGGTTCTGTTACATTAATTCCCATATCAATTAATAATTGCTTATACAAAACTAAATCTGTACATAGTAAAGACAAACATGAGAATTCAGCCTCCATTGTTGACAAACTTAGATGTTTTTGTCTAATAGATCTCCATCCAATCAATGCTTTTCCCAATAATACAACAATACCTGATGTAGATTTTCATGTATTTATGTCTGCAGCAAAACTTGCAACAGCATATGCAGTCAAATTCAGTTCATCTTTTGGCTCCAAATACAATGCATAATGCATTGTCTGTTTCAGATATCTTAACACACGTTTTGCAGCTTACCAGTGCCTTTCAGTGGGCTCAGCATTAAATCTCACTAATTGATTAACAATGTATGCAATATCTGGCCTTGACCAATTACTGAGATAAGATAAACTACCAATCAAGGACTGATAAATGTTCTTATCAAAAACAGGACTTTAAACATCACTATGGCTAAACTCCTGGCTCATTGGTGTCTTAGCCGGCTTACAAAGTTCCATTTTATAACTTTTTAGTAATTGGGTAATTTTATCTGCCTGTGAGATCTTGTATCCTCTCCTAGTTCTATCTATCTTTAAACCAAGATAATGTTTGATTTCTCCTAACTGTTTTATCTTAAATTTATTTTCCAGCAGTGAAATTATCTCAATAGCTTCTTGTTCAGTTTTGGTGATTAATGCTACACCATCAGTAAACAATAGCAATAATGACATCATACCATTACTTTCTCTTTTAAACAAACATGGATCAGCCATGCCAGCTACAAACCCTATTTTAGTTAAGTCCTTAACGATACATTGGTTCCACTCATATCCTGATTGCTTCAAACCATAAAGACTCTTTTTCAATTTCCAGCAATCATAATCAGTATTGTCATTTTTGAGACCCAAAGGTTTCTTTAAATATATAGTGTGTTGCAACGGTGCATGCAGATATGCTGTCTGTACATCCAAATGATTTACAATATATTTCTCCTTAGCTGCCCATACTAATGCTGCCTTTAATGTAGTAGTCTTCAGACTAGGTGCAAACACCTCATCATAGTCATTTGCTGTCTGATTGAACCTTGTGCTACTAACCTGGCTTTATGGGTAACAGTCCCATCCACACCTGTCTTCAGTTTATATATCCATTTATATCCTATGGCATGTTTACCTGGTGGTAACTTAACATTTTCGTATACATCCAGTTTTTTTAATGATTCCAGTTCCTTATCCATTGCTTCCTGCCAAGCAGCCTGATCCTTAGCAGGATACAGTTTTAATTCATTATAATTACTTGGAACTGTATTCACTTGGCATACAACACTAGCCTGATATCTATCAGGTGGTCGTGTTACTCGGGTTGAATGTCTTGGTAATACAGGACTTACTGGTGGACTTTCCTGTGCCACCTGCTCCTATTCTTCTACCTCTTCCTGTCCCTGTTCTCCTACTTCCTCCTGTCCTTCCTCTTTAATGGCTATTTGAGGTGTACTATAGTACTATACTATAGTCCTTAGGGACTATTTGGGTGTCAATAATAATATCATTGCTGGATTCCTGTTCCAGTTTATCCCACCCAACGTGCTCAAGAAATTTTGCACTAGCACTACAATAAACATGAGCTGTGCCATGATCCCAAAATCTAAATGATCTGTGGTTGGCCTCATAACCAACAAAAAATAACTTCTTAGCTCTATGTTGCCCTTTCAGTCTTACTTGTGAGGGAATATGCACCCATGCTGGAGCTCCAAATGTGTGTAGGTAACTTAAATTTGGTTTTCTGCCATGCCAACAAGTGAATGGCAATTCACCAGTTGTTGGATTTACTACATTATTTAAAACATGGTTACTACACATTGTGGCTTCACCCACCAGTGTTTCAGGTAAACCGGAATCAGATAACATAGTGCGAGCCATGGCTTGTAATGTTTGCCCTCTTCATTCTATAAACAAGTTATGCTGTGGTCTGTAAGGTGCAGAACGTTTATGCTCCACACCAGCCAATTTCAGCATATTTTGGAATCTTTTGTTAACAAATTCAGTCCCATTATCAGTTACTAAAGTAATTACTTTACTTTTCATTTTTCTCTCAGCAAACCTTAGCCAATTAAAGAAATGTTGGAATGTTTCTGTTTTGTTTTTCATAAAATAGCAGAAACCATATCTTGAGTAATGGTCCATAATATTCAAAATATAACAGGCACCTCCTAAACTTGGTTTCTTAGGACCAATTATGTCAGCAAATACAACCTCTAAAGGTTCTTTGGTCTTAAACCCATTTGTCTGTTTGCAGGAGTAACTTTACTCTTTTCTTAACTACAAGCATTACAGTGTAAATACTTGCTACAGGGTTTCAGTTTTACTCCCTCTGCCAATTTAACAGTTTGTTTGTGCATTTTGAAATTAATGTGCCCTAGACGTCTATGTAGTAAATGTATACATTCATCATGTGGCTTAACATTGTTATAAACTGAGTTAGCCATCTTCAACTGATCATCATGTATTACATATAAATCATTCTTTAAAGTAGCAGTAACACTTTTACCCTCTTTCTCTATTATACAGTTATCTCCCCTAAAGGTTACTACATAACTAAGATTAACTAAAGCCCTTACTGATAGCAAATTAAATTTCAGTTTAGGTACATATAACATGGTTAAATGTTCGTTTATACAAGAACAATATGCAGTACCTTCACCTGATGCTTTCATCTTCCATCCATTTGCCAATGAAACATATTGTTTACTCGTGGACATCTTTACAAACCTTTTTCTATCTTTAGTAATGCATTGTGATGCTCAACAACCCACAAATTATTGTTTATAGCTGAATTGCTAGACATAGCTAAACTAACTTTCTTTCTAGCCTTCTGGTGTTTGCCAGTATTCTGTTGTTTTCCCTTTTTACAGAATTTAGCTATATGTCCCCTAGCCCCACAAGAAAAACATTTCCTAACAGTATAGGCAGTTGAAGATAAATTCTCTTCTTGTGGTTGTTCCTTCCTCAGTTGGTCCCTGTCAAGCCGTCTTCTTGCTTCTTCTAGCAATCTTCCAGTTATGTCAGTCAATGTTAGTTTATCTCTGGACAGTACTTCCAGTGAGGATACATAGTCATCATAACTTTCATCCAAGAGGAAAGAATGAGGTAAAGTCGATGCAGCTCTGAAAATATTAGTTCCTTTTCATGTAGCTCTTGAAAAGATTTTTTCATGAAGTTTAAATGAGCTAACATATATCCACCTTTCAGAAGACGTGCTCTAAACAGTTTACGTGTAAGATGTATGTGAGCACCTACACTGTCACAAACATAAATCCTCTTCAAACTCTCCCAACACTTTGCAGCAGACTCTTCTCCATGAATATGGACTAGCTGCTGGTCACTCAGTGTTAGTCCAATTATACAAAGAGCTCATTCATTGTTCTGTTTAAAGTCAGCAATCTTCTTGGCATCATCCTCATTTTCTGGATCCCAAGCATTTACATCTGGTGGATTTTGAACTACATTCCATAAACCTTTTCTACGTAGAAGTAGACTGCATTTCATAGACCAGGAAACATAGTTTGTTCCATCAACTGGGTGATCAGTGATAGACTTGTGGAAGTGTCTTGTACCATCTTTACCAGGATAGTAAACCACAATTAAACAGTAAATAGCTGTCTGTATACAGTACTGTGTATTCACACTAACTCTCAGTTATCTGAGCCTGGTATGGCCTGGGCCCATAACCAGTGTTGAGGTAATTCCCTGTTAGGAGAATGAGCGCATACAGGGAGACGTATAGGGAATAGTGTTGGAATAATACACACTCAGTACACAGATACACTGTACAGTTAATGTAGGTTTTTACTTCCAGAAAGGTTTAAGCAAAGTCCAAAATAAGCAGTCCAAAAGTCATTCACAGGTTAATCAGTCAGTTTTTCAATCCAGGGATATTCCAGTAACAAAGTCCAGTGTCAAAAACAGTTAAGTATTAGACTTACATTAAATCCAGTAATATCAGTCAATTAGGAAAAATGGAGCAACAGCAATACTTTCCAACAGAAGGAAATAAAGATACACTCTCTTCTCTTCTGAGACTCAGACTAAAACAAACCAGGTTTCTGGCTCCATCTTATGGCAGTTTTGAGAAACCACACCCAATTGAATGCTCTTACATTCCCTTAAAAAGATAGTATTAAAATGTTTATCCTGGTTTATATATTTCTAACCCAAATACCTGTTAGGAGACTCATATTCCTAACACTTATGCCCATAAGCTTTGATATTTTTAGGGCATGCCATTGATTTCTAACAGCTTTTCTGCACCATTCATTATTTCCTAATATGAAGTGCTTTAGTACCTTCCCCGATTTCCACATTGTAATTTAATTACCAGCCCTTTTTTATTTCTAAGTACTTACACCTTTCTGTTACTGCAGTTGTGTATGTTACCTATGCTTCAAATCACAACATTTTACCACTAGGAAAATTAAATAAAAACACAATTATTAGCAGTACATATCACTCTTTCCTCACTATATCCCACCTGAATCACACAATGCTATATCAGTTTTATTTTTTCTAGAACATAATACATTGTTTGCTGTACTAAAACTATTTTAAAACAATTATACATCTTTGTTCATAAACAAATAAAAGAATTAGCTATGCAAACCATAATCATTATGAAACAACAGCATCAGCAACAATACAATTCTCATTCCCCAACTACTTATTAGAGTGCATTGATTAGTCATTGTGTGAAGTTTTCATGTGGGAAATCCCTGTTTGAGTAGTTGCTCAACCATGAAGGTTGCTTGATGGTGTCAAAAAGTTTGCTTGAAAATGGTGTCAAAGGTTGCTTGATGGTGTCAAAATTGCTACAATGGGAGCAAATCATCACTCTTCTGAACTTCCACAGTCAATTTCAGTCTCCAATAAAACAAAATTGGGTATACTGCAATTTAATCAATGCAAAAACACATCAATAGTACAAAAACCACTGTAAATTAAGATGTCAATAAAGACAGAATAACAGAATCTAGGAGGCCTTGGTGTTCTCTGAGCTTGGCTGCTTGCTTGCAGACATCTCATTACCTAACTAGGTAACATAATTAAGTGCTGATGATGTTACCTCGTCTGGTAATGAAATGTCTGCAAGCAAACAACCAAGGTCAGAGATCACCAAGACCTCCATAGTTCAACCCTGAGCTACATATATTGTGTTCTACAGTATTGACAGGACAGGAATCTGTCACAGGCTATATCTGCCTGTTGATTTTGTCAGCAATAGCATTCCTTCTTAAACAGGTAGAACACACACATGTAAGAAAGTATTAGGCAAAACTTTTTTGGACCCTCAGTTGCAAATCCAAGGTTACTTGATCACGAAAGTGGAATAGGGTATTGATTAGGAAAGAGAGTTCATTTCTTTGCAAATCCTTTACTTTCTCATTAGAGGTATTTTAAAAATTCCTTCTGGACACCGTATTTTTATCAAGCTTTAATTTCTCATTAACATGGCATCATTATCTTTTCACACAAATACATAAAAGAAAGACAACAACAAAAAATTCTGTGAACAGGAAGTTGAATCTCGTGAGAAACAAATGGTAGCTGCCTATGGATAAATAGAAATCTAGGAAATAATCAATAGTCATCAGGTGCTACTTTCTAAATCCATTTTATGCATCTGTGAAAATTGGCTGTTTCTTGAAGAGCCCATTCCATAACAAGCTAGTTTGTCTATAAAGTATAATAAAATACTTTTTCATATCTTAAAAGACTTTCTGTAAAACCACCAGATTTTTGGAACTGAACTTTACCATATTCAAAGAGGAATGTGCAATCTCTCCCCAAATTATAGCCCCTGCAATTTTACCACCTTCCAAATTAGCATGGAAACTCCTGGGAACCACAGGAGGCAGATAGTGCTCTTAGGTGAAAATGGCACAAATAATAAGTCAGCAGTTCTGAGGTTTGAATTACCCTATTTTCCTCAGCCACATGCATTCATTCATTCCCAAGTTCACCAAATTAATACATGTGTTGATGTATCAAAGAAAGGGAAAAGATAATACCACTCTCAAAGTGAACGAATGGGGCTAAAGCAGATGATAGGGAAAGTGTGAGAAAGGGGGTCAAAATAACTTTAAGAATGTGACATATTTGTTGACATTCCTTAGATGAGCAAGCAAAGTTGCAGCAAAATGCACATCTATCCATAAAATACCATGCTGTACATTTTTTCAACATTTCAGGCATAGTGCATGAGGCTGCACTTTTATTCACCATGTGGTGCTCCCCAAATTTGTCACCTCTGTTGCAGGAGAAGATGCCTGGATGTTATGAGAGTTCTGGACATATCCAAAGATTACAACTTTGGGGAAATTTCCAGGATTTGACTTAGCAGAGTTTAGCTGTTGGGCTGCTTTGCAAGATTCACTTTTGTAGGAGCAATACCTCTGCCTACTTCTGGGAAATCACACATTTAAAAAAAAAATGGATTTATGGAATTCTCTTATTTCAGCCCAGGAGTCTTTTTTTTTTTTTCGGGAATTGGCAGCCGGATTCCATTTGTAAGGTCACAGCCGGCATTCCACATATCCCAGGTCGTACCGGCTTGCAGGCATCGGATTATTTTCCTGAGCTCAGGCTGCCAAGCGTGCCGGCTTGTTTTGCTTTCTGGCTTGCAAAGTGGAAACTTTTATTTCCCCAGCGGGTAAAATGCAGGGTCGAGGGGTTATTTTGACAGCTGCCAGTGCGCCCCTATCTCTCGTTTTGTTTCCAGCCCCTCCTACTAAACTCTCATTCTTGGACACAGGAGAAGGGGAGGGAGGGAGGGAGAGGGGGAGGCGCGGCGGAGCAGTAAAATTGTTGTTGTTGTTTTTTCACGCGTGGCAATCAAACTCTGCCGAGAGTCAACAAATACAAGGAGCCACTACGGAAAGTGTAACCCGACCGAGGGAAGAAAGCAGGGAGTTCAGTTGGAAGGAGCAAAGAAAAGACGCATCACAATTTTACATTATATGCTAGTTCGGGGACGTTAGAGTCAAAAGGAATTCGCGTTTTATTCACTAAAACGAATCCCAAGCCTTCCTGGAGCGGCGACTTTCCCCCAGCTATCTTGGGGGACTTTTCCAAAACGAGGCGAGCAAGCGTGGGCCTCGGGGGCTAGGATGGCAGAAGAGGGAGCAGTAAGCAGCTACCTAGCTTGGGAAGGCCAGATGCTGCCTCCTGTACAAATCTGACGTCTTCCACTCCCAAAAATTCAAGCCGGGGACGGAGGCTCCTTACCTTTTGATCGACGATGGAACAAGCCATTTCCCGGACCTGGGTCAGGCTAAACTCCCCCGAGGAGTCTTGCAGCAAGAGCACCGGCTCCCGGCTGAGGCCGATCTGAAGATGGAAGGAGATGCCGCTGTCCCCGCCGCCTCCGGGCTGCGAAGGACTGGGCGGCCGGATGACCGGCGGAGCACTCATCGACAACTTCCCGCAGCGCGAGAGATGTGGCGGAAAGACAGAGAAGAGAGAGAGAGAGAAGCGCGGCTTAGGAAGAGTTTGCCAGGATAAGTGCCGTCGATAAAGAAGCGGGGAGGGAGCGGGGAGAGGCTTTGGCAAACTTCCTTAAGGACGGCGAGCGGAGCTCAAGCCACCCTTGGAGAAGAGGCGAGCCTCGAGGGGAGAGCGCCTCTCTGGCTGCTGCTGCTGCCACCATGCCGCGTCTCCCAGCGCTCAGTCGAAGAGGAGGAGGAGGCGGCGGCGGCGGCCACTGGGCGGTCAAGCGCGCTTTGCGAGAGAAAGAGGAAGGGCGGGAAAGCAGGCGTAGGCGCCTGAGCCACCACCCGGCGGCCTTGAGCAGCAACAGTTCTGAGGCGCCCGAGTGGCGGGGCACTGACCCAAACCCAAAGAGACGGACCTCCCTCCCCTTCGGGTAGCACCGAACAATTCCCTTTGGCGCGCCTTTCCCTTGGCTCTCGGCCCGCCCCAGACTGCGCTCCGCTGGGCAAGTCAAGCGAATTGGGAAGTCAAGCGAATTGACTTCCAAGCTGGCGCTGACGCTTTGTCCCTGACAAACGTTCCTGGACGCGACCCTGGCCTAACTTGTGGGTCAAGGCCGGTTGCCGTCGCCTGTGTAGTGGTGAGGTTCTTGTGCGCTGAACAGCAGGTGAAGTTTTAGTCCAACTCTGGCTGGAGAGAAAGAGTCACCTGGGTACAAGTCTGCTTATTTCATAGCTATGAAAAATAACACAAGCCTGATTTGGAAAAAGCAAGTTGACAACTCTTTCTTCCAACTTTAACTTTGTTAAACTCCCCTAACTCCTCTGCCAAACACCTCTATGTCCTGCCCTGCCTGATCTAGCTTTTTGCTATCCATCTATCAGTCTTCCTGTTTTCAGAAAACTCCAACTTAGCTCTGGTTTTTCAGTAATAATTTTCCTCATCCAGGTGTCTTCCAAAGGGGAGGGGAGCTACAACTTCCATCATCCCCAACCTACATGGCACATTTGCAGAGGCTACCAAGTTGAAAAGGTCTGATCCAGAGAGAGAATGTTACATCCTCCAAGTTCCCTTTGATTTGGTCAGTACCTTCAAAGCTGCCTTCATCCCGGCTGCAAATGGTTCTTCCACAGCTTCTTGTATTAGTGAGAGGTAACAACAGTTCTTACTAGTCCGGAGGGCCAGAAGAAATTCTGAATCCTCCTGTTTTGTGGCTGCTTCTGAGCCGGGTTACAATTTTCTTATAAGCAGGAGTATAAACTTGTCACTAATTCCTTCGAGTTGTCTCCCATCCAGCAGAACAGCAGTGAGTAGTGCCATTACCCCCACCAAGAGGCAGCCCCATGCAGAGAAGAGAGTGTGCTGTCACTACAGAGTTGAGGCTCTAGGCTGTCCCTTATTTCAGCTGCTGCTGCTGCTCCCCCTCCCCCTTGATTTGTGACAGGAAAGAAAAACTAGCAAGAATCCTACCCACCACCTGTCATTTTTCTATTTACCAAACATGAGGTGAGGGGAACATCCTCTCTGGTGATTGTCATTTTCTGAGCAGAAGCCCTTAATCTCAAGAAGGAGGAGGAGTTTGTCTTTCCATCACTGGAACAAATGCAAGCCTCCTTCTGCCTCCATCTTTCAAACAATAAAGGGAGGATAAAACACTGTCATTTGTTTAGCACGCTTACATCCCAGGCTTTCTCGAAAAGGAAAGCCTCTGAGGAATATGCTATGGGAGAAAAGATTAGGCAACCATTTGAACTAAACAGGCTTTCAAACTTATTTCAAGAATCTATCTGGTCACACGGTGTGTGTCAATCTGGTCACAAAGGTAGTGTCAATCTGAGCTGTGCTGATAGTTATTTGTGAGAAGTATTTTAAGAAAAAGCAAGGAGGAAAACAGGATGTGCTTCATCTGGCCCGTCTGACATTTCACATTTCAAATTGCTCCTGCAAATATTAAAAATGTGGATACCAAAATATTTTCTATAGATTTAAAATATCTGGAGGAGTTGTGTACATTTTGGTGGGAAGTTTGTAACAATACATCAATTTAATGTTTGCAATACTTTTCAGTGTCTTATATCTTGTTTTATATGTATGTTGTAATGTTTTAGAATACTTTTTATTTCCTTTTTGCCATGAGGCAGAAAGGATCTCTGCATACCTTTAGAGAAAGCATACATAGGAAAATAGTGGCAAGAGTTCCTGGTGAAATACAACCCAATAATTCTAAAGGCGGGACCAGTACATTCAGACTTAAGATTTAGCATACATTTTCACAAACAGTACTTGAGCTGTTGCAATACTTGGCCTGAAACAAATTTAGTTTACTTTACTTTATTGTCATTGCACCTCGTACGATGAAATCAAACACCATCTTCAGTGCACATCATGACAATGAAAATAAATACAAACATACATCCTTCACACTCCACACATTGAATTGAAAACCACCAACACTAATAAAATACAAGTTGAATAGTCAAGACCTTGTTGATGATCCAAACTCCATCAAGGACCTTGGAATACTCATCTTGAAGGCCCGGTCCCACTGCACTTATGGATGCAAAGAGGATGTAAAACGTTAAAAAAAGCTTGTCATCCGTTGGAAAACGCTGTGCATCCATTGTGTACTCATTGCATATGTGTTTCATATGCTCTATCCATCGAGCATTCATCTACTGCAATTTCATCCACGCAAAAAGTTTTGAGCTGCACAAAACTTTGTGAACGGATGAACTTTCTGCTGCGTACGATGTACATCCGCAACATATACGGGCAACAAATGTTCTATGTCCGTTTATCATCCGTTAAACATCCGCTGTATCCTCTCTGCAACCTCTGGCCATCCCCTCAACTCACATCTGCTGCAGCTGAGAATTGAAAGAGGGAGGAAACAAAATGTACACGGAACGTCTACACAGCATTAGTAGCACAGAAATAGAAAGGATGTAAGCGTATGCATCTTGTATATAAAGGATTCAAAACGGACAAAACGTTTGTATCTGGGACGTATCTCGGATATTTAGGATGTCTGGAGTATGTCTAGAGTATGGAGAAGGACACCTAGTGGACAACCGATATTTTCTATTAAAAGGGGGAGAAAATCATCTGGATCTCAGTATGAGTCTTCACCCTTGGTCTTGGTCTTCAACATCATCCATTGTTCTCCACCATGGATGATGACAGAGTCCATATGATAGCTGCGCTCACTCATCACCAGAACCAAAACCTGTTCAGACTGTTTCAACTTTTATACAGAAGGAGTAGAAGGAGACGTCCAAGAGCTGTGTGGGTCCGAGGATGGATTGTGAGAAGAATGGAGTTTGGACTGTCTGACCAGTTGATGCTGCAGCTGAGGAATGAAGACCCTTGTGCATTCCATCACTTCATTAGGATGCCACCAGCCATGTTTGACGAAGTTGTAGAGTGTCTGAGACCCAGGTTGACCAAGCCTAGCACCAACTTCCATCCCAACCGGGACCCTGGACTGAAGGTGGCACTGACTCTGCGGTACCTGGCCTCTGGAACCACAAACAGAAACATGCAGTATGCGTGGAGAGTGCCACGCAACAGCGTCAGCAAAGTGGTCAGAGAAGTGGTGCAGGCTGTTAAGCCTGGGTTCCCCAACCAGGGTTAGGTAAACAAGCTAAACA
>BLBF01010732.1:0-10706 GCA_015471245.1 Laticauda colubrina | reverse complement strand
CCTTCGGGTATTATCCCACGTCATTGTAGTTCTGTTAAAAGTTGTAGCAATGTTTCAGCAGAATCTCATCTGCCATCATCAGGCTTCTGTATGCACACATGTAAGTATACATATATATGCATGCTGGTCCAGCAGGTTTTTGGCTTGGTTTAAAAAGAATTTGAAGGGGAAAAAAACAACAAGGATCCAATATATTAATGCATACGAGCAGCTATCACTATCCTAACATTCAGGCAATGCAACAAGTTTTTTAAAAATGGATATTACAAGATTAAGACAGTTAGCCTGGAATGGAAGTATATAAATGGAATTGCTTTTATAAATAATATAGCATCATGTTACATGTGGAATTAAGTCTTTCATATGAAAAACAGAATATTATCCTCATATAGGACATGTCACTTGTAAGATAATATATAAAGTCTTTTTACAATAAAAAATAATACATCATTCAAGTTGAGTTCAACTCCTAATAACTTCATGGGTCAGTTTCTCAGCAACTGGATGTAGGTTGATTTGCCTTATTTTCAATCTAGCATACAGCACTGGAATTTTCTGAAATTATTTATATTCTTTATAAAGCAGTCTCTATATTCCAGATTGATTTAGAAAAGATTGATCGGAATAGCAATTGTCAAGATAAACTCATGAAAATGAAAATCTTAAATTGGCTGGTGAGAGTACAGTTTGTAATTCTACTGATGTTTAAATTTATCTTAAATTTTAAATTTAATTGTTGTGTCATATATCTGTGTTCTGAAGTGGTTTGTTTTCTACAGTGCTAGAGCTACTTTAAATAAATATAGGTCTACAAAATATAACATTGCCATATCAGTTCTAATCTTGGTTCTAATCTTGGTTTTTTGTTCACAGTTGCAACAGGCATCTGAAGTGTCTCAGATGAGAGGTGCTAGAGTAATCTCTGCAGAAGATCTCATTTTTTTGATGCGCAAAGATAAGGTACAGTAGTATAAATAAACTGATACTGTAAATTAAACCATGAATTAGTGTTTTCTCTAGTCATCCAACATGACAATTCAAAAATTATAATTCAGTCAACATCATGCCAATAATTTTTCTGTATGCTGAAAAGGAAAAAAAAATATTTTATGCTACCCCATAGTTGTCATATATGCTACAATTGTTTGTAATTATGTTTTGCAATGTTATTTATCCTACTTATTAGAAGGAATTAATAATTGCAAGTGGAGTTGAAAAAGCTTAAAAGATATTGAAAAAAAAGTAAAAACTGCTTTACTTTCAAAATGCGCACTGAAAGCTGTAATAATGGATATAACAACAAACTTCTATGACTAACACTTTTTCTCAATAGCTGAAATTATGGTTCTATGTTTCTGTGTCTGTGTATAGAAGGGAGCAGAGTAATGTTTTTAGTCCAGAGAATGGGAAGTGGGATATGCCAAGAATTTGGTGCATGCTTCATAATATTCAGAGAAAATCAAGCAAGACAATTTTGTTTAGAAGGATTGTTAAACTGCTTAAGAATTGATTATTGTAGAAAAAAATAAGATAAACTTCACTGATAGGATTGCCCATGAAACTTCCGGACAACCCTGAGTTCCGCCAGTGGGGGACAGGGTGAGTCAAAATTTACCTTCCTGGAAAAGCAGTAACCACAGCTCCCCCTCAGGTGCATATGCTTCACGTTTTGCAAATTGCAAAATATTTTTTTTTCCATCTGAGTTATATTGCAGCTAAACAAGAAAATAGGAGCAACTGACTGTATCAGCTGGAACATCCATTGGAACGTGCTATCACATGTTCTCCTTTACTGAAGGTCTTCAGAATGAGAGTAGGATGCTCATCCGTCAGAAATACTCTAGTGCAGGGGTTGCCAACCTTTTGGACCTCAGGAACCACCAAACATAATTTTAGATACCAGGGACCACTAACCGGTTCTGTGGGCATGGCCTAATTTGTGGGCATGGCTTGGTAGCCATATGACTGGCTGGGTGTGGCTTGTATGTAAATATTATAAATATTTATATGAATATTGAATTTTTTATGAAAAAAGAGCAACTTTTATCCAAAATCAGGCAAAGCAGGCAGATTTGCTCACAGAATCACAGATTCATTCAGAGATCTATATGCCATTGTCTTAGCTCAGTCTGTCACATAAAATTTGCTTGCAAGCAAACTCACAAAATTAACTCAACACACCATATATGTAAATATTGGTTTTTTTTTATGAAAAAGAATAACTTTTATCCAAAATCAGGCAAAGCAGGCAGATTGAGTTGCTCACAGAATCATTCAGTGATCTATCTATCTGCCATTGGCTAGCTCAGTCTCTCAAATTTGCTTGCCATGAGTCTGCACTGAATTTGCTTGCAAGCAAACCTTCAGTCCTAAGGGAGATTCGGCTGCGCTGAGCCAAAGATCTTAAGATTAGTTAGGAAGCAAAAAATCCAACTATTTCCTGCTTCCTAGCTAATCTAAATCTCCCGGAACAGCAGAACAGATAATGGTCGGAAAAAGGAAAAATGGCAATTTAGCAGGCAAGTTTACTGGGTAAGAAGTGAGTGGGCAGAGAGAGTTCCTGCCGGCCATGTGGGCGGTGCAGCCTTGTGTTTCTGCTCAGCCTGGATTAATTGGTTTGGGGGGTTGCTCTGGGGGTGAGATTTCTCTGCGACCCACCAAAATTTTCTCATGGCCCACCGGTTGGCGACCACTGCTCTAGTGGATCCTGCACTGAATAATTGAACTAGATGATGCTAAGCTCACTTTGATTCTGTAATTGTATTAAAATAATGTGAACTTTCCAAAGAGGTTGATTTTGTGGAAACATAGCAACACAACTCAGATGCCAGATTAGTATAAATGTGGGTAGGAAAAACCCTCTGACACATTACTTTTCCTAAATACTGCTTTATGCTCTTTCTTCCTCTTGTTCCACCCCAAATCATGTAGTTTAAAATGATTGAAGCTGAGTTTATTAAGGCAAATACTAGACCATTATAATCAAAGTTTTAAAGGGAAATTGTCTGTAAGACCTGTCACCAAAATACAGGAAACCTAGAGGTATAATAGCTTTTTAAAAAAAATGTAACATGTACATGCATGTTTAGATGTGTAAAATCAGGAGAAAGAAATGTTCCCTGGGCGTCAATTGATCCCTTTGATTATTGACAGATCAGAAATGTTAGGCAATGATTAAGAAAAAGGAGGGAACAATCAATCAATCAATCAATCAACTTTTACTACAGACAAAGACCAGGAAATATAACAACAACAGCAACAACAATGGAAGGAATAGAACTGGGAAATGGAAGTATAGTGAAAGCATTAGCAAAGGATGATGGTTACAAACACCTAGACATATTGGAAGCAGATAACATCTTGAATGGAAAAGTCAAAGAGTCAGCACAAAAGGAATACATCAGGAGGGTCCACAAAATATTAAAATCAAAGTTGAATGCTGGAAACATAATTAAAGTCATTAATGCAGTACCAGTGATATGCTACTCACCTGCAATAATCAACTGGACTTTGGCTGAACTGGAAAACTTGGACCGGAAAATGCGCAAACTTTTGAACATGTACTACTATTTACATCCATGAAGTGTCATCGACAGATTATACCTGCCAAGAAAAATAGAAGGCAGAGAGCTATTGCAAATCCATCAAACTGTAGAAGAAGAAAAACGGAAGTTTGAATGATTAGGGTTATGTGAACCAAAGTACAGAAAAATTGCTGCAGGCTGTGAAAACAGAGAACATAATAAAAACAACAGAAACAAAGGCAGAATATAAGGAAAAACAGCTGGATGACAGATTAAATAGATGGAAAACCAAAGGTTTGCATGGACAGCACTTGAAAAACATTGAAGGAAAATGTGATGACAACTTGACATGGGCATAACTTAAGATGGGAACCATCAAGAAAGAAACGGACAGTTTAATACTTGCTGCTGAAGAACAAGCACTACAAACTAATGTCATGAAAGTGAAGATACAAAAATCCACTGACAATTAGGGGAAGAAGGCGGAGCCTCCTCACTGATGGACCGTAGATCGCGACTCTGCGGCTATGGTCCATGCTCTTTTGTTGGAGATTATTATGATTAGGGGCTAAAGCTGCCTTGGAGGGGCGGCGGAATAAGGGGAAGCCTCAAGCCAGGTTGAGGGGAGCCGCATCTCCCACCCCCCGGGCTTGGTCTTTTTCCCCCCGAAGACAACTGCAGCAGTGGTTTAAAATGGCCACCCCGAAGAGGAGGATTCAGCTGGATTAAGACTTCTGCAGGACGGAAGAAAGAGGTGGATAATATCTGAACCGGGACAACTGGGCAATACAATTAAACAAAAGTATCCCGGGATTAAAGTAACATGGAATTTTTAAGAAAAGAAAAATGAGCAGCGAAATTACAAAGGGACAAGGGGAAATAAAGAAAATATTTTTGACAGCGAAGCGGGGCTTTGAACTGGGAAAGGAAGAAGCTGGAACTAAAGATTTAACTAAATTGGACTAAAATATTTTGAGAATAAACAGGCATAAAATAAAGCTGGACTTAAGATTGTCAAAAAATAATAATAATAAAGTTTACAAATTGGAGACTGGACTGTGCTGGAATATTGAGGTTCGAAAAACCCTAAATAAAAATATAAGGGAAAAAGGTGAAGACTTTGTACAATGGAGAGTGCCACCTTTTGACAAAAACGAGCTCAAACAAAAGGGAAAGCATCTTGTTTTTGAATGAACTTGTGTGGATATAACATTAAAAAATATTGAAACAAAGTAAGAATCTTAGAAAGTGAAAGCAGAACCAGAATAAAGAAAAAAGCAAGGAAAGACTGACTGTGGGATTGATTGATGTTTTTGGTATAGACCCTGAGCTGGAATAATTGATTACTTTAAAAAATTGAAAGAAGAAAGAAGGGAAGTAAA
Organism: Laticauda colubrina; assembly: GCA_015471245.1. Lineage (NCBI taxonomy): Eukaryota > Metazoa > Chordata > Lepidosauria > Squamata > Elapidae > Laticauda > Laticauda colubrina. The sequence goes on along the minus strand of BLBF01010732.1, from coordinate 5,800 downwards.
AGTGGTTTTTTTTTTTTTTTTTTTTGTGGACTTTAATGATCATAAAATATAAGAGTGTGTAATGATGTTATCTCTTTGGGAATTAAAAATGGAATTTAAAAATATGAGAGAATTACTACAGGAAAGAGGCGAATCACTTTGCTCTGTGTTAGAAAAAATGGAAATGGCGATTGCAGAACAAGACGAAAGAGCTTCAGAGGAGGAGGAGTCGATTCAAGGAGAAGACATTTTAAATAGACAATTGACACAAAGAACACTACAGAGAAGTGGGGAAAGAAGGAAGGTTAAAAAGTTGAGATTTAAGAAGGCAATCAAAAGGGGGAATACCTGTGATGCCAGGAAAGGCAGAAAGACCCAGCAGAAAAGAGGAAAGGAAGATATTAAGAAAGAGAGGGAGAATGAGAAAAGATATGGGGAAAAGAGGGGGAGGAGAAGCAGAAAGAAACAGGTGCATGAAATAAAGAAATAACGGAAATAGTAAAATGTTGAAAAGAAATTGTTTTTTCAAGGATAATGGTTGATGAATTAAAAAGGGGATTCTGCAGGGTGACAAGGGGTAATAAGAATATTTCTACAATTAAAAATATTTAGAAAATAGGGTAATATAGATACTGATAACTTATTAAAAATCAAGGGGGGAAAATAAGCTGCGGAATCCAAATGAAAAGATGTCATGATTATTATTGTAACTTCTTAAAAATAATGGTTTATTGGGAATCAAGATGAGGGAATATTTTAATCATTGAGGTGTCACACTCAAAACAGTAAAAGGGAGGGGAACATATACTTGGTGGGTTTTTTTTTAGTGTTAAAATTTGTATTAATCTAAATTTATAAAAAGAATGTGTAATGGAAAGGGAATATGACAGACTAAAAAACCAACTAAATTAACAAGTTAATTAATATAGACTATTAAAAGCAAGGAGAGACATTGGTAACTTTTTAAATCATTATCATTGTTATTATTATTGTTATTATTCTGATTATTATTAGGCAAATACATTGTTTATCTTTATTTTTAAAATAAATACTAAAGGATTATATTTAAAATAATTGAAATGAAACAAAAAGATATTTTGATTGAGATTAATGAAAGAGGCTAGAATTAATGTGTTTGTTTCTCTCCTGACTGAAAATTTGGAATGGAAAAGGTAATAATAGAATTAAGTATGCATATATGAATGTATAATTGCTGTCATATTTGTATGTAAAAGTGATGACCCGGAAATATGTTGTCCACTAAAAAGAGATTTTTGCTTTAAAAGGGGAAGTGTGATTGCTCAAAAGAACATTCCTCGGAAGAACAGTTCAGTCTTGTTGGATTTCCAGATCTTTAGCGCATTGTTTAACTGCACTAAATGCACACTCATATCCTGTCATTAGAAACACTTCCCTGGAGAAACCAAGATACTAAGAGTTTTTGTGAGATGGTCCTGAACCACGCTGATTTGAAATAATCTTCTATAAGGAGAGAATTCAAATCTATAAGGAAAAAGAGTAGTTTAACCAATGTGCAAAAATGAAAAGGAAAGAGGGGAACATACTGAAGTGATTAATAAACTGTAATTATAACTGAACAGCTAGCTACCTGAAAGCACCCTGTGAGTGCTTGTCTTGTTTCAACCAAATTTACGAAATGAAAATAAAGGTGCTTGACTATAGCCTGCTATTTTCACAGACTTTTATTCACATACTGTAAAACAAAAAGGAATTTAGATTCAAACTTCTTTATTTTTCAGTCTGGTCTGCTTGTTGAACTGGCAAAGTAAGACTAATGAATACAAGAAAAACCCTCCCATACTACCACCTCTTACAATACTAGACAACACAGTATCAACAGTAGAGACCTTCAAATTTCTAGGTTCTACTATATCACATAACCTAAAATGGACACCTAACATCAAAACGTCATTAAAAAAAAGCACAACAAAGAATGTTCTTTCTGCACCAACTCAGAAAGCTCAAACTGCCCAAGGAGCTGCTGATATAGTTTTCTACAGAGGAATTATTGAGTCTGTCATCTGCACCTCTATAACTGTCTGGTTTGGTTCTGCAACCCAACAGGACAGCCACAGACTTCACAGGATAATTAGGACTGCAGAAAAAACAATTACTACCCGCCTGCCTTCAATCAAGGACCTGTATACTGCACAAGTCAAAAAGAGGGCTGTGAAAATATTTACAGACCCCTCACATCCCGGACATAAACTATTTCAACTCCTTCCCTTAAAACGACGCTATAGAGCACTGCACACCGGAACAACTAGACACAAGAACTGTTTTTTTTCCCCCTGAAAGCCATCATGCTGCTAAACAAATAATTCCCTCAACACTGTTCAACTATTTACAAAGTCTGCACTTATAATCTTCTCATCACTCCTTATCACCCATCCCCTCCCACTTGTGATTGTAGGATTGTAACTTTGTCGCTTGTATCTTTACGATTTATATTGACTGTTTCCTAGTATGATTTGATTGTTGATTGTACCCTATGACTATCATTAAGTGTTGTACGTGATGATTCTTGATTCTAAACGAATGTATCTTTTCTCTATGTATATTGAGAGTTCACACCAAGACAAATTCTTTGGCCAATAAAGTGTTCTGTTCTGTTCTATTCTATTCTATTCTATTCTATTCTAGCATTGAAATGTATCTGCACAAAAATACATTTGATTTGAAATGCATTGTCAGACTTATGCTTGGAATTTCAACATCAATTTGAATTTTTGCTAAATTCTGCATTTTGTTCTGTTAGAATAAATATTGTCAATCTATGTATATAAATGTGGATATATAAGATTGTGGTTATAATGCTTCAAATTTCTCCTTGAATTTTTAACATTAGCAGGCAGTATCTATGTCCATTTTTTTTCTTAACTAGAAAAAACTTCGAAGATTACTTAAATACATGTTTTTCCGAGATTACAAATCTAAAGTTGTCAAAGGCATTGAGGAAGATGATCTTCTTGAAGGTATGACGCTTCCAGAAACCTTGTCTTTCTATGGGGAATATTCAACATATGCTCTGTCTCTACAGTGCCAAATGGAAATGTATTCCTCTTCTAGCTAGCTTTAGACATTCAAAAATAGTACTTCGTGGGAAATTTCATTTAAGCCAGTGCTTTTCTATTTCAATTATTTATAAAAGTTCAGAATGTTATTCCATCAACCATTTGATAATCAGAACTGTTAATATCAACAATTAAGTTTACCTAAGGAACTGGTGCTGATTAACAGTCTTTTTAATTTTACAATTTACATTTTCAAATTAATTTGAACTATAATTTAATTAATTTATTAGAAAAATATTGTCAGAACCATCCTTTAATGCTGATCTAAAATTAAGATGAATGTTTGGTAAATACTATTTTTCCCCATTGTAATTAGTTACTAGATATGTAACCACTGTCATTTGGTTGCATTTCCCCTAAAATTTATTTCTATGGGATTTCCAGATATCTGGGTTCTATTTTAAAATCCAAATGTTTTGTATGAATGGAAATAGATTTGCAATTGTCTCATATTTTTTTTTGCAAAAAAATATGAGACAATGACCTTATATTGATAATTGAGAGAGAAGAAGAAAGCAAAGCAAATGTCTCAAAAGCATCTGGTGATTGAAAAGGTTATATAGGATATAGGCTTACTGGATGCATTGAATGGGTAATCAAGAGAAAGAAAGAACATTTCCAAACATAATATATCTGGTTGCGCTCACAATGGCTTTCCACTAGCAATCATATCCTGTGAATACCACACTGATTTACCATTACTGGAAATGAGGTTCATAGGAGTCACTTATGTTGATTCCTCCCTCTTCTTTCACTGATTTCAGATTTAATTTTTTTTAAAGAATGTGCAGTCAAAGCAATGCAGGTAAGATGGAGAAATCAGGCAAAAATAAGATATACTTTCTGACTGAAATGAACATATAACAGTGACTGTTTTTTCAAGGAGCCTTAGATTCATCCTTATCAGAGTGTCTTCAGCATATTAAAGGGTCCAAAGTTCAGTGATATTCGTCAGCTTTCTGATATAAGTTTTCAGGAGTCTTAGTTGCAAGGAGAGTTAAATTAAAATGGTCTTAATTCAACTTGTAATTAAACTTGTTTAAAAGCTTTTGTGGAACCCCCTTTTTTTGTATCAAAACAGCTGTCTATTTTCCTTCTTTGGTCTCTTTCAGACAAATTCAGTAGCAACACTAACAAACGTCAGAAAACTGCTCAAGACTTCCTTATTTCTATTGATCAGACTGGGGAGCTCTTGGCCTTGTTTGAAGATGATGAGATAGATGATGTAAAGCAAGAGAGAATGGAGGTAAATTCTACCCTTTTTTTCTAAACAAAGTATGAAAACTATTTTCTTTACAAAATTAGATTAAAATAAATTAAATTCATTTAGTCCAATTCCTTGCTTTATAGGAGAATTCTTCATGCAGAGCATTCATCTACATATAATACTGACCTCCTTAAGACACAGTGTGAGATAAATGTGAAAATTCTTTGGCCAGGCAAATACATGCTAAAAGGAAAAGGCAAAACAATAAACATAGATTCCAAGTCCCAAATGTATTATTTTGCAGGATTGATGAAGATTATAAGATTTACTTATAAAAGATTTCCATCAGTATCTTGGAGTTCCTTTCCTTGTTTTCTCCAATTTTAATTTTTATATTTTAAACTTTATGAGACTAATTTTAGGATAAATCAGATAAATAAATACTAAGAAAATATTAAATATAAAAACATTAAATATAAAAAATATTAATATTGAAACTTAGACATTTTTTAATGCTATAAGTAAATAACTCTGGTTTTTAATCTGTCAATTTTTAAGAAGGCAGATTAAGACTAGTGTCTAGCAAAGAAAAAACTGAAGGATAATGATGACTCAAGCAGAGCAGAGAGGGTGAGGAAAGGAGAAGAGAGCCAAGAAAGGTGACAAGTACTACCATCTCATCAGGATTAACAAAATAAGGCGAAGACAGGAGACAGTATGTTATATGGTATACAACCAGTACCACTGAAGTTTCTCCCATATAAATATTAAATAAACATTCTTCCATCTGAGTTAGAAAGGTTTCATACAAATGCCACCCCTTCATTTTTAAGATCAGTTCAAGACTAGCATTTTTCAGTCATGTCTAGTTGTTACTTAATTTACTTTTTTAAAAAAAGTATTTTATTTTACATATACACATCAATGTGTGAACGGTGTGGCACCTGAGTATCATACATTTTGGTGCAAGTAAGAATAACATTAATCATATTTGTTACATTTATCAAACGTATGTAATTCTAATGTTAATACATATATTTGTATTAAGTTATAGTCTTTCATAATTCAATGTTTCAATATATTCTAATGCGGAGAAGGCGGAGCCTCGTCTCGGTGCTACAGCTGCGATCTCGGGGCTCTGAGATCGCAGCTGATATTTTCACCCCTGGTCGGTCCTAACGGACCTAAACCGTCCCGTAGAGACGGGGATTGTGAAGGGCACAGTCCCAGGATCCCAGAGATATCGCAAAATCTCTGGTTTGATCCGGGAGAAGCCCTTTTGCTGGCGGTGGAAAGGCAGCCTCCAAAGCTGCTGAAGTCGGGACAGCTCCGAAAAGAAAGAGGCTGGAGAGAGGGTGTGTCGGCTGGGTGAGAAAGTTCCTTTTGTATTGCAAATTGGCTGAGACCTGAAAGGATATCCTGAACAAAGAAGAAACCTTTATTTTTCTCTGACTGGAATCTCCTTGAGCGGCGTTTTTTAAAGTGATGTCAAATTGAGGCTTGGATTCTTTCCTTACTA
>BLBF01010725.1:0-12112 GCA_015471245.1 Laticauda colubrina | reverse complement strand
TCAATACAGAAGCCTGATGATGGCAGATGAGATTCTGCCAAAATGTTGCTACAACTTTAAAAGCACAACTATAATGACATGGGAAAATACCCGAACAAAGCTGAATGCCATACATATATGTGTGTATGTGTGTGTTGTGTGTGTGTGTGTATGTTTTTGTAGATTTTCACGGGTACAGGTATGGCAGGTCTTGGCATGTTCAGGTTTTTTGCCATGTAAGATTGAGAGCATCTTGGCAACGTTTTGACGAGGTCCCACTCGCCATCCTCAGGCTGGTGCTTTCGGCTTTGTGCTTGTGTGAAAGCACCAGCCTGAAGATGGCAAGTGGGACCTCGTTGAAACGTTGCCAAAGATGCTCTCAATCTTACATGGGAAAAGACCCGAACATGCCAAGACCTGCATATGTATGTATGTATGTACGTATGACTTTTTATTTATTTAAATGGAAATACAGTTCAATTTGTCTCATATTTCCATTCATTTTTAAGGCAATGTCTGCAGTGCTTTGTTGTGGTCCAGTTGCAGATAATGTAGGACTTTCACCGGACGGTTATCTATACAAATGGCTGGATAATATTTTGGATTCTCAGGATAAGAAGGTATTGTGTGCAATGTTGATAACTTAAAATATCTCTTTGAACCTTGAAGTCAGATTATCAGGGGGTTTAAATGTAGAAAAACTGAGAAAAAAGTAGCTCCCTATACACTAAAAATAATTAAAATCAAGACATCTAATCCTAATAGAATGAGAGATCTGTCTTTTTGGTTTGGATTTTTGTAAAAATGTAATTACTTGAGTTCAGGAAAAACATAAATTATTTAGCCTATCTCAAAGATAGATCAGCTTTTTCATCTGCAAGCTGCACTTCTCCTCTGCCAAGGAGGTAGGAAGTAAACATGGGTGACCTGATGTATTCGGAGAGGACAAGACCCACATTTTGATGTTAATTTATTATTATTATTATTGCCAACCATCTCACCACAAGGCAATCTGGGCTGCTTACAAGGTAAAAACAATAACTGTTCACAAATATAATAGAAATAATAATATTGCTGTATTATATTCCTTCTAACAACCCTCTTTTCTCAATTTGAAGATTGAGGGAATTTTAAATTATAATTCATTTTGTTTCTTAATTTCTAGAACAGGAAAAAAAATTGACCAACTTTGCAATATTTGGGTCTCTTAAAATGTTCAATCTCCCCTGCCCTTAAATTCAAAAGTTCTGGCTTCTTGGGAAAACTCTGGAGGCTGGAAATGGATGTGGCCTGTAGGTTCCTTCCCCTATTTAATAATAGCTTGATTCAGGGAATTGTATTGATTAAGTCTTTTCTCTTTATGTATACTCAGATATTTGTTACTAGAAACAATGTACCTCACAGCAACAGGGCAGAGCTTGAATTTTATATTGTATCTGTTTAGGTGCATCAGCTTGGTTGTGAAGCAGTTATGTTGCTGTTGGAGCTCAACCCTGACCAGAGTAACCTCATGTATTGGGCCGTAGACCGTTGTTATACAGGCTCGAAGCGTGTAGCAGCCGGATGTTTTAAAGCCATAGCCAACGTATTCCAAAACAGGTATTAAAGAATTTAGAATGGGTATAAGTAGTCCTGGAGTAACAACTGGTCATTTTATAAATGCCTTGAAAAAGGTGCTTTATACCCTATAAAGCATTTTCGGCCATTGTAAAATGTCATAGCACACATTTCCTCCTCTCCCCCCCCCCCCATGATCACATGACTGATGTTATGGCACATGGCAACCTAAATTACACTTACGACCAGTTGAAGCATCCCACAAGCGCAATATTCAGAAGAAGGGGTTCGCGTAATACAATGCCATTCTTTTAACAGCCACATGGTTCGCTTAACAACTTGAGGGGTTTACTAAACAATTGCCGCAAAGAATGTCAGAAAAATGAGTCTGATCATGTGAGTGCCTTGACTTAAGACTGCAATAACAAACAATCATATTTCCAATCCCAATTGTTGTCATAAGTCATGGACTGCCTATAATAGAATCAATTGAAGTTGAATTGTATGTGCCATGGTAGGGAAGCAGTAAGTCCCTAAATTTTATAAGTAATATATCTTAAAAAGCAAAGCTAATGATGAGGAGAATAGCAGTTCAATATGTGGGTAACTTCAGATTCTCCCCACCAATCTATATGCATAATTGGGTCACTATCAGGATAAACATGACATAAACCACCGCCATCTGAATTGCTGTGGGAGAGGTGAGGATTATCTTACTCAGCTGATTTGTATGGATATTATAAGACTACAAAAGAAGGGTAAGTTCTCTGTCTAATCAGTCCTCTGAGGAACAGTTCTGAATTCTACGGTGAGTTGCACAATTCATTGGCAAAAACTTGACAGCCACAAATTAAGCCTCCTTTGTGCTGAATTTTTGTCATGTGCTATTGTGTCTGCTGCTCACTATCTAATCCAGGAATAGAGAACTATGGCCCTTTTATGACTTGTGGACTTCCAATTCCCAAAATTCCTGAGCCAGTATGGTGAAGTCCACAAGTCATAAAGACACCATAGTTTCCCACCTCTGATCTAATCAGTAGTAGTCCTGTTGTTCTCCTGAAACAAGGATTCATGTTGGGGGTAGTAGTTGTGCATGCCCCCATATTCCAGTTAGAATTCTAACTGGAACCTAATTAATGTGATGGTGTAATGCCAAAATCACTGATAAGGAAATAATGCTTAAAGAAAACTATTATATCTGTAATGCAAAAATCCAGGTAACCCCCTACATCAAAGCAAAGAGAATTTTCTGAATCTTTTTGCTACTATTGAATCGTGTGCTAGAATTTTGTAGCCCTAGATTGGTTTAGTGATTAACTAAATGAAGTGCATCATTTGAACAGAGCCATTCAAACTATTGTAAATAGAGCAACTTTCTAAATAGGCTAATATATAGGTTCACATTGTAAATTTTTAAAGTATTACATTTATTCTGTTTTTAAGCCACAGTTATTCATACTTTCTTTTCTTCATAGGGATTACCAGTGTGATACTGTTACTCTTCTCAATCTTATATTATTTAAAGCAGCTGATTCTTCTAGAGCTATCTATGAAGTTGCTATGCAGCTTTTGCAAGTTAGTATGAAATGTTTTTATCAGTACATAAATATTTTTGTTTGAGGCTTTTAAATTTTGATACTGTTTTAAAAGTTTTTGGATTAAAAATCAGTATTTAACCTGTTGCTACCATATATCATTGCAATTAATTTCAGGAAAATTTCCACAGATTAGCCCAGTGGGAATAGATTTTTTTTTTCTCCATAGCCTTTAGAGTATTTTATTTGGTCTGTGTGTAAGGGGTAAAATGTAATGGATAGCCTTTCATAGACTTAAATATTAAAAATCCTCAGAAATATAAGTTTTCCTTTTGATGTGGGAGGAGATAATCCAGAGACAAAACAGATGTACCTGCACAAAAAGGTATGGTTTTTTAAAAAAAATATTTCCTAGAGCTCATCTTAAATTCCCCCCCCCCCCAAAAAAAAAGTCTCAATGGTTCCCTATTATTCTCTGCCACACCCAGGATGGTCAAATAGGGGAGGTGTCTATCTTACTTTTTCTCAACCCCAGCTGGTTATAGGATTCTAGGAGTTAAAGTCCATTCATTTTAAAGTGGCTGATATTGAGAACCACTGTCCTATCCTAACCTTGAGCTGTGTTAGACCTAAAACCGTATCATGTTTTAAGCAACAGTGAGAAAAAGTCAGAAAGAATACATAGTTAACATTTTCTGTCTCTCTCCTTGTGATTCCACAATTTCATATTGTTTAGTAATCTGAATTTATTGAATACATTTATATTTTCTAGATCCTAGAGCCCAAGATGTTTCGTTACGCTCATAAACTGGAGGTTCAGAGAACTGATGGACTATTGAGTCAGCCTTCACCTTTGCCACATTTATATTCTGTGTCCTATTATCAGCTCTCCGAAGAATTAGCAAGAACATATCCAGAATTAACTCTCGCAATATTTTCAGGTATATATTTCCTTAAAAAGCATTTATTTATTATTTATTGTTAATAAATAATATTAATATTTATTGTTCAGAAATATTGTACTATCAAAATCAAATTATAGTGTTTTTCAAGTTTTTTCTCTTAACACTGGCCTATATATTATCTATTACTCTTACCATTAAGAAATATGGTGATGGTCCATAATCTCTAATTATTATGTTCTCTAATCATCATAACCCATCTTATGAATAAGAATAATAAGTATATATATGCATCACTTTTTTGTTCCTTTATTTGCCCACCAATCAGCAATAGTTTGCCTTTTTATTTTAATGTGAAGTTACACTTGTCAAGCTAAGAACAAATCATCATCCTAAATAATCCTCAATAATACTGCTTTGTTCTAAAGCAATTAATATGTAGTTATTCCTCTCTGGTATGATTATCTGGACTCCTTCAGTATGGATTCAAACATGCTTGTAGCACTGAGCCAACGCTGGTCATGCTTGTGCATCCATTCTGGTTCTTCTTGATCTCTTGGTGGCTTTTTACTCCATTAGTCACAGTACCCACCCAGCTCTGTTCAGGGAATTGGGAAGTGAGAGGTACAGTACTGGAATAGTTCCCTTTTCTCTGGTACTATTTTCAGGAGGCATTGGTGGTGGGGGAGGGATCAAGCTGTAAACTGGCTTTACAATCCAAAAGCTTTGTGAACTTCCTTCCTTCTGCCTCCTCCTGGCCTTTCTACCCTGTAATGGAAGATCCTACTCTCTTTTCGCAATATGACAAAGGGCCTTCTTTCCTTTCTTCTTTTCACATAGAAGCAATAGTTATTTCAGGAAGACCAAAAGCTGAAATGGCAGCCAGTAAATTCATTTTGCAATAACATATGTATATTTTTGTACTTTTAAATTATTAAACACAGAGGTAAGCCAGAGAATTCAAACAGCACATCCTTCTGGAAGACAGGTGATGCTTCACTATTTGCTTCCGTGGATGAATAATATTGAATTAATGGATGTGAAACCTTTACCCACAATCCGACGGCAAGATGAAGATGACGATCTCCTAAAAGACAGAGAACTGATGGTGAACAGCAGGCGCTGGTTGAGAGGCGAAGGTTGGGGGTCACCCCAGGCAACTGCTTTAGTTTTAAACAACCTGATGTATATGACAGCAAAGGTAAATTGAAACAAGCATTGGGCAACTTATGGATTATTTTGAGAGTTCCATTGTTTCCTCAGTTTGTCACTAGCAGAGTGCTAATGCCTGGAAACTGTATTTTTTGAGAACAGAAATAAAGAAAAAAATCACCAATATATTTTAAGTTGCACTAAATATAAAAAAAAGTAACATTGTAGCAGAGTAGATTGAATTTTTAAGCAAGCTAGGAAGAAAAAAGGATTGAGCATTATGGAACTACCTTCTGCATAAAATTCATTAAATTATACCCACTGTTTTCATTATATATCACTTTGAGCATAATTTAATTTTTAAACAGAGAAATAATTCATTTCTGAACTTTGTTCTCTAGTACGGAGATGAAGTGGCTTGGTCAGAAATTGAAAACGTTTGGATTACTCTAGCAGACAGTTGGCCAAAGAATCTGAAAATAATTCTGCATTTTTTAATCAGCATTTGTGGAATAAATAGCGAACCCAGCCTTTTGCCTTATGTAAGTTACATGAAACTTATTTTCCTATTCCTCACTCTGGTGAAATGAACAATCATATATTTTAAAGGCAGCTAGTCCTTGACTTATGTCTATAATGGAGCCTGCCCATTACGGTCATAAGTCATAAAGGTTGTTAAACGGACTCACCCAATTTCATATTTTTTTCTGTGGTCATTAGGACCTGATCTTCAGAACTTTGATCTGGGTCATGTCCCCCTTTTCGTAACTTCAAACAGTCATAATTTCAAACACTCCTCAGTGACTGGTTGTAAGTCAAGAGCTACCTGTAAGTAGGCATAAATGTTTTATTTAAGAATCACTTTTAGTCTGACCATGTTAACTAGTTGTAGTTGTCTGTGCTGAAAGCAGAGTCAGAATGAAAATGGAACCATCCATTTATTATAATTATGAATAGTTGTTATAATTATCCCTCCCACTACTTTGATGTGGTTGTGGGGCCTTTGTGCTGTGAGGAAGATGAGAGATATGCCAGAAGTTCAACTGTACTGGACAGGTCACATCAGAGGAGTGTGTCTCCCATAAAAAATATGGTGAGACATAAATATAGAAAACTAATTACATTCATTGCCTGGGTCAACCATACTAAGTGTTTGATACTAAGTGTTTGTCTCTCAACCCAACTTGCCTCACAGGATTGTTTTGGAGAAAATATGAAGAAAAAGGAATGTAAGATGTCTTCACCATCTTGAGTTGTGTATAAAAAGGAGAAAGAGAAAGTATAAATCCTTCCATTCCCCCACCATCCACTCAGAGCTGAAAAAGCTTCTTGGATAAGAAGCGAAACATCTTCAAAGAAAAATAAGAAAGTCCAGTTGCCTCGTGAAAAAGCACCTGGGAGAGAGAGAAAGAATTGGGGACAGGCAGAGAATATATGTTATAAAATCCCAGCTCTACCTCACTATCATCCTGGGCCAATTCCTTCCATGTTTGATCCTATGTTGGACTTTACATAGCAGTTGGAATGTTTGTTTGAAGAATAAGCATGTCTAAAAAAGGATACAAATATTATAAAAGTAATTCAGGAAATCTTTAGGAATCGTTATGGTACTTTTAAGCAGAAATGCAGCGTTTTATTTCAGTTACTCTGTTAAATACAAATTATACTGGTTTATTAAACATGTTGTTTTCAGCAGGAGTTTAAGTACTAAACATTTCGAGAAATTACACCATTCATTTACTTTGTGTAAAAGAAGTCTATTAACAGTGTTCCATATGATCAAACATTTCAGGTGGTGAAATATTAAATATTTAACTATAGGATCTATTTAGGATCTATTTAGAATATATTGGTTTTGCTTTTCTAGCAAATACAGCTTCAAAAATAATGAAACATGATTAGAATATAGAACATAGAATAATAGAGTTAGAAGGGACCTCTGAGATCTTCTAGTCCAACCCCCTGCTCAAGCAGGAGCCGCTATATCATTTTAGACAATTGGTTGTCCAGTCTCTTTAGTTACAAGTTAAAAGACAAAAAGTTACAAGTTAGTTATTAGCGATAAGACGCTTTAAGAACCGGTTTCGGTCATTTGTCTGCCAATTCAATTATCACCTAAATTTACAATTTTGTAAAAAAATACAAGCCATTTTTCTGTTTATTTAATAGTGTTCTTAATGATTTTTATTTTCTCTTTGAATGGCAGGTGAAGAAGGTAATTGTTTACTTGGGTAGAGATAAAACCATGCAGCTTTTGGAAGAGTTGGTGAGCGAATTGCAGCTCACAGATCCTGTTAGTTCTGGAGTGACACATATGGATAATCCGCCCTATTACCGTATCACTTCTAGTTACAAAATCCCTTCCGTCACCTCAGGTGAGACAACTACATCAAACTGCTTTTAACCTATCAGGACAGATATTCACCTCAATGTTGGGTAACATCCAGGCATGCCCAGCTGTTTGGATCCAAAGCAGAATGTATATTTCAAAGGGGGCGTGGCTGCACCTGGCAGCTCTTTGGTAAAGAAACAGTGCCTTTTTCTGGGTCTGCTCCTCAAAATTAGAAATTTGGCCATCTGCCTATTGAGTTGTTCCAACCCCTTGGCTGCAGATATTTTTAGCAACCTTTATGGTTGAAAAAAAAAGGAAGCAGCATATGATTTTACTGGTTTGTAGGTCTAAATTTTGAAGAGATCTCCTGCTGGCCTTTTCAAAGTTTGCTTTCTTCAGCATGTTTTATGTAAAACAGCCGATGACATAGAAGAGACAATGAAGAAAAATAAAATTTGTTGAAATAGTTAGCACTAATTGCAGAGCTGTTTAACTCTTGAGGCTATAATTTTTCTTCTGTGTCTTATACATAAATTTTTGGCACATGGTTACGATGACCCAGAGTGTAAAACAAACATAACAAAATCCAAAACGTAAATAAATGTCCTGAAATGCCTCCAACTTGGCCCCACTGTTCAATAATTCTCAGTTGGAGATAAAATGTATTCAAAAATAGTCTTCAAAAGAAAGCTATACAGTCCAAACTTAATGAGCAGATAAAGGTGAAATAAAAAAAACCAAACTACAATGAAGAAATTTCCACAATGGACCAAGATAAGTAATTACCAACCTCAAGGAGATAACAAGCATAGTCTGTTGGAAGGACGCCAACCAAGATAACGTCTGCCCAAAATAAAACACTCTTTGCTTCTGGCAATGCTGTATTGTAATCGTCTCTCTTATATACTAGTCCCCCCAACTTCAATCAATAAGGGGGATCATGGCTGTTTCCTCTCTCATAAGCCAAGTTGTTTCCTTCTCCATTCTGCGTGTCCTAGGATGCAGAGAGGATGGGCCTGGGTCTTCCTCTGACTGCCCAGCCGGCCTCTGCCCTTCACCAGCCTCCTCTACAACGTCCGGAGCCACACTTCCACTCCCTGTCAGCTGTTCCTCCTCTTCCCTCAGAGTCCGACTCGACCAAGGGCATGACAGTGGTTCTTAGTAGTCTGGCATGATTGCTGTTTTGTTGGTGTGAGACATCAAATGGAGAGAGAAGAGGAGAAGAACTTCAGTTCTGGCTTTGAAGGGCAGAATGCTGTCCTGAGAGCTAATGAACTGATGTGGCTGCTAGCAAGAGTTGTTATAGGGAGATGTGGAAACAGTAGTTACATTGGTCTAGCCTGGTATATAGGTGTTGGGGGCCATGAGGGGAGCACCTACCTTCTCAGTTCTAGAGGCATGCTACCAATCTGACTCAAAATTGAGGGGGGAGAGAGAGAGCGAAGAAGACAGGAAAAGACTGAAAAGGAGTGGTTGAAGAGTAAAGTTACAGGAGAGTGAGAGTTATAGATTCCTGGTGAGTGAAGTAGAAAAGTCTATGGGCAGTTTCTCTGGAGGAAGGGAACTGAAGTCCCAAAGAGATAACGTTTTCACCCAAGACGGGAAGGAGGAAATCAGCTGTCATTGATGGAGCCCTGGTCTCTGGGAAGGACTTGGCAGAAGACCCTAAGAAAGGGTCTTCTCTTAACACAGGAGAAGGTGATTGGTTGAGAAATTCCAGGCAAAACACGTAAAGCATATACTTTTATTTATATATAAATATACTGAATATATATGTATGTATGTATGTATGTATGTATGTATGTATGTTTTCTTAGGTTTTCGCGGGTACTTACATGTGTGCTGTTTAGCTTCCTTCGGGTATTATCCCACGTCATTGTAGTTCTGTTAAAGTTGTAGCAACGTTTCAGCAGAATCTCATCTGCCATCTTCAGGCTTCTGTATGGATATGGGTCTTACAGCTCCTGGTTTTAAATTTGAGGCTGGTCCATTCTGATTGGTTGGGAGCCTGGACCTGTTTCATTGGACTTGGAGTTTGATTGATTGGTGTTCCTGGTTTCTTCTGTCTGTTTTGTGGCTTTGATTGGCTGGCAACAGTCTGTTTTTGTGTTGGAGGCTTTTAGTGCAGCTTGGCTCCGTGTGAAGGGACGGCTGCTCTTCATTAGCAAGCTGCTATTCATTAGCAAGCTGGGTTTCACCTGGGTGCCTGGTGGGGGGGTTAGGTTGGAGCTATCAGAGGGAGTCTGTTTGTGCCCAGGTGTTTGCCTGGCTTGTGGCATGGAGATCTTTCTATTTGAGAGTGCAGGCTTCCAAATGATTGACAGTCTGGTGGAATCATCTCTTCTATTCATGCTGTCAGGTCTTTTTTCAATCTCTATGGCTTCTCTGATGATTCTGTGGCTGGGGTTTTCTATAGTGGCCAGGGTTTTAGTGCCATTGAAGTTGATGTTGTGACCTGTGGTTTTCATGTGTTGGACTAGTGAGGAGGTGTGTTCCAGCTTTTTTACTGCATTTTTGTGTTCCTCTAGGCGGGTACTTATTCTTCTATTGGTCTGTCCAATGTATGTGGCCGGGCATGATGTACAGGGAATTTCGTATATGCCTTGGTTTTCCAGGTCAATTTTGTCTTTGGGGTTCCTCAGGATGGCTGCTATTTTTTTGTCTGTTTTGAAGGCAGTCTTGATGTGATGCCTGTGTAGTATCTTACTGATTTTATCTGTGGTACCTCTTATGTAGGGCAGGACAGCTGTTCCATGGATCTGTTGATCTTCTAGGTCTCTGTTATGTCTTGGTGTGTTTTTGTGGATCAAGTTGGTGATTTTGTTTTTGTGGAAGCCATTGGCTGTCAATACTTCAGTCAGGGTGCATAGTTCAGTCTTTATATGTGTCTT
The DNA here is from genome assembly GCA_015471245.1 of Laticauda colubrina. Lineage (NCBI taxonomy): Eukaryota > Metazoa > Chordata > Lepidosauria > Squamata > Elapidae > Laticauda > Laticauda colubrina. The sequence continues at coordinate 1,764 of BLBF01010725.1, read as the reverse complement.
ATCTGCCAGGCGTTTGGTTCTGGTAATTAGTGTTTTCGCTACGGAATTTATCTGTGCTGGGTGGTGGTGGGATTGGGCGTTGAGGTAGCGGTTGGTGTGTGTTTTCTTTTGGTATATGGTGTGTCCCAGTGTGCCATCTGTTCTTTTGTAGATTAGTACATCTAGGAATGGTAGTTGTTTGTTTATTTCCGTTTCCATGGTGAACTTGATTTTGGGGTGTGTGTTGTTTAGGTGTGTTAGGAAATTGTTTAGGTTTTCTTTTCCATGGGGCCAAATCACAAATGTGTCATCGATGTATCTTAGCCATAGTTTGGGTTTGTGGGTGGCATTAGCCAGGGCTCTGGATTCGAATTCTTCCATGAACAGGTTTGCAATGACGGGTGACAGTGGTGATCCCATAGGGGCTCCTTCAATTTGCTTGTATCTTTGTCCTTTGTATATGAAATATGTGTTGGTTAGGCAGTGTTCTGTTAGTTCCATGAGGTCTTTAGCTGGTTGGTATTTATTTTTGATGATTTCAAGAGTTTCTTTTATTGGGACTTGAGTGAATAGTGAAACCACGTCGAAACTTACAAGCAGATCTTCTTGTTCTACGTGTAGATCTTTGATCATTTCTAAGAAGTGGTATGAGTTTTTTACATATGAAGCTGCGGTTTCAGCATGGGGCTGTAGTTGTTTTGCTAAGTATTTAGCTAGGTTTTGTAATGGTGCTCCTATGGAGCTGACTATGGGTCTGAGAGGTATGCCTTCTTTGTGTATTTTTGGGAGGCCGTATAATTTGGGGCATCTAGAAGATTTTTCTCTTGGGATGATCGTCTGTTGGATTTCTTTGCTTATGTGGCTGGTTATAATTTTCTTCTTGGTTGATTTTTCTAGATATGTGGTTGGGTCTGTGTTTATAGGTTTGTATGTGGAGTCTTGGAGTAGGTCTGTCAGTTTTGTTTCATAGTCTTTTCTGTCCATTACTACTGTGGCATTTCCTTTGTCTGCTGGGAGTATTATGATATTATTATCATTTTTCAGGGTTTGTAACGCTCTGAATTCATCTTTTTGCAAATTATTTTTGGGTGGTTTCGTTGTGCATAAGATGTGAGTAACCTGGTGTCTTATTCTGTCAGCTTCATCTGTATTTAATTTGGTTAGGCTGGATTCTACTGCACATATGATGGATTCTGTTGGGATTTTTTTGGGTGCTATGGCATAATTGAATCCTTTGGATAGGACATCTGTTTCTGTTTTGTTGAGTTCTCTGTTGGAAACGTTGTATACTAGTTGTTTCAGGTGTTGTTGTGGGTTATTGGGAATTTTCTTGTCATTTTCTAATTTTTTCAGTTTTTTTGAGAGTTTATCATTTTTATAAGTATTTTCAGTTTCAGCTCTCCAAGTTGTAAGTTGTTTGATCTTATCCCAAAGTAGAGGGTGGATTTTGCTGCTCAATTCCAGGTGTAGTGCTAGCAAATCTTTGTTTAACTGATCTAATTGGAATCTTTTACTGTGAACTTCATTTCTGAGTAGAGATATCTCTGTCCTTTTCAGGATACGTTTGGTAGCTGCTGTGTTCTTATGAAATGTTAATTTGAAGCAGGTTGGTGTTACATTGTTGTCTCTGCAGCTGCATAGGAATTTTAGGTCACATAGTATTCCTGCTCTTTTAACTTCCAGTTTCTCATAGCTTCTGATCTGGCTGTTTATTTCCTCCCCGTAGAGGTCAGATATTTGTTTTCTTAGGTTTTCGCGGGTACTTACATGTGTGCTGTTTAGCTT